>CM023487.1:28171853-28215875 GCA_013339685.2 Hyalomma asiaticum
GAATTTTTTTTTTACGCCTCATTTTGCGTTGTCTAAGGTATGATAGTCTAAAGCTACCAGGACGTGTACATGCTCAACGATTTCAGGAACCAGAGGCGGCAGCTAGAATGCTCGACTAAATTTGTCGACGACTGCATGGAAGGCCTCTTGAAGGCCTCGTTCACGGTTTTCATGGCGGGCTTCAAGAAGAACGTGGAGGGCGTTTGCAGCGTGGGCACCAAGGAACATGAAGGTATGTTCGCCATAGTACTTCCCATTGAGAAATGAAGAGATAGCTTATTTCATGAGCCCACAGACGGCTTGATTACGCACGTGGATCGCTCTTAATTGTAATTTAGGCGCCGTTTTCAATACGATCATTGACATCCGCTGTGAAGCAGAGATGTTGTGAATAGGAGTAACAGCCCTCATGTTCTTCCATATAGGGTGATTGCGTAATAGCATGCTTATCACGGAAGTTGCATACTGGTTATCGATTGGACTTCGTGCTTAATGTTCATTAAGATAATGAGTCGTTAACGAGGTGATGGCAGCTGGTTGGGATGAAGGTATGATGCCGCTTAAATTTGTGTGAGCTCCACAAAATTTTCATTTACAAGCATGCCCCGCTGCACATTTGGTTGTAAACAGGCGTCGGAACGACACTTCGCTGTAAGACTAACACAATGCGACACATGCAAACTCATGCGCCACGTTGCATATACTGTTATGCGGAAGATTGCGTTGCCTTTATGGAAATTAAAGTACATGAATTAGATTTGAACTTCTCAGTTAACATTGAGCAAGTAGATTTAACGTAATTGGTTCTAGGGGTGTCCTAGTTAATCAACATATTGACACATCACGGCGGAGAACAGTGCTGACCAGGCAGGACAAATATTAGGAAAGGAAGATTAGCAAGTGCTTTTAAAGCAAAACGTATCATGGTCACTAAAACACGTTCAAGCTTGCAGTTTCACTTTTCTCTTTGTTACTATAAAGTGATTACGGAGCCGCATTGTCGGAATTTTTTTTTCTTACTTCTTTTGAATAAGAAAGATGTCTGATCACCGTAGCACACCGATTTTTTCTAGTAGAGGAAAGTAGGCTACGAGAGAACTGTATAACGGACAATTTATTTTTAAAAGTTTAACTAATCATTCTACATTACATACACAACAAGCCCACTCAATCGAGAGAGAACACAGCAAATCCATAAATTATATACTGAGGAAAAAAAATGACCATACCATGGGACGCACAATCAGCATACACGTAAAAGTTGAAGACAAAATTCAGTAAAGACACTGCTACGCGTGAAACCGTCCATTCATGCTCACCGATGCGATGCAGATAACAGAATCAGTCGACCAACTACCGATCCATTTGGGATGTAACGCTTGATGTCTTTTTTTTTTTGGCGCACAGATTACGTGAAAGCCGTTGGCTGTATGAACTCCGTCGGCACGGCGCTCCACTCCTGCTGGGGGACATTCCGTGATTCTCTGCAGAAAGCTATATCCAAGGCGCCTTCAAGGACGTCGCTTATTACGGCTGCTGGTTAGTACAAAATTTATTTATTCGCTAAGTAACCGAGACAGTCTGTTGATGTACCGAATTGTACTGCTCTGGCAGCGCAGGACCCCGAAAAATGTTCTGGAAGCAGCCATATATGGAATTATCCTGACGCTGCTGACACTAGAACTCGAGGGACAGTCAGTTATGCCACATGTAATTATGTAATTGTACTATCAAGTACAAGAGGTCTCAGTCCTCTCTCGTAATATGGGATCTACTCCTATGTATTGTTCGTAACAACATAAATTACAGTGATCGAATTTGATTCTCAATTCGAACAGCGCACTACACAGCAATGCTATCTCAAAAACACGCCATGATTTCGCCAGCCATGATTTCGGAATGTCCCCGTAGTGCGCACCAGCCCAACCTTATTGTATGTGGCCATATATCGTATATATCAATATATGTTCATATAGCCAATATGGCCTTATATCCGTATATGGCTATATTTGCCAAATTCACTATAAAGCTATATATGGCAATACAAGAACAAGAAATGACATATCTGTCTCTCTCGCGAATTTGGCCAATATGGCCATTTATGGACATGCGCCATATATAGCCCCATATACCGAACTCCTGATATGGCTACATAAGGTATTTGTGTAAGGGGTCGCCTAGAGTATATGTCTACCGAGCAAATAATATTCCTTCTCTGCGTGTACACTCGCAGTGCCTGTCACGATCTGGAGAGCTGCGCCGAGCAGTCGCTGACACCATGCGAAAGCACCGGTGGCAAGGACGTCTTCATCGGCATGCTCCGGCGCGCATTCGTGGAGCCCATCAATTTGACTTGCGACGAATACTCGAAGGGATCCGAGGCCTGCAAGTCGCTTCCGAAACTACCTGCTCTGGGAGCGCACGATCCGAAAGTCGAGAGCTACATCGAGCTCCTTGCCCAAGTTGCTGGCACGGCTAACCACAGGAATTAGTTTGATAAATCGCAAAACATCCATCATTTAGCCGATATATTCTCTACTTACGCAACGATTACGTTTTACATCGCGAACTTGTGCGCCGCACGGGCGTCAGCGACAAAAACAATAGCACATGAGTCGATCATCACAATGAACTTGTGTGATTCAACAATAAATGCATTCTGTCGACCTACTTGTGTACGTGCACCGCCTTACTGTTCGCACCATGCCGATATTATGTACATAACTTGTGTTTGCTGCTTGCACCAAGAAGAGTTGAGAGACAAATACTCAACTCCCAAGAGGTCACACAACGACATGGGAGATTGTGGAACTCACTGCACTTCACGCTGCACCTTGTGTATTCACTGAGGAGCCATCTTGAGAATGGCCAGTCTTCAGCGACTCAGAGGTAGCTCAACGATCCTTGTTATTAGTCCTGCTGTGCGTACAATGCGAACAACTGATCTTCGAGATCCCTTGTCGTTCTCTCTCCCCTCCCTCTTGCCACCCACACAAGCACACACATCGCACGAGAAAGGACGACGCGTGACATTTCATTGGCTACCTAATGCCCACGGGGTTATAGGAAACGAACACGCCTCTAATGGCGCTAGGTGATCTCTTGAAGTTATAGAGGAAGAAACCTTACGACTTTTACCAATTTCACAGCCCAAAGGTGCTAGCAAGCTTCGAGTGTTTGCGCAGTAGCTCACGCTTCTTGTGGGGTATACAAAGTACAGCCAAATAAATAGATAGGGTGGCCTACACGATTGCTCGATTTCCAGCGCTTTAATGTTTCAGGGCTACAAAACAGCACGCACAGACCGGAGGGACAGTGTCAGTTCGGGACTCCACTACGGCGTCTCTCATAATCAGAGCTGGTTTTGGGATGTTAAACCCCCAAAATCAATGTTACTTGCAGTGTGCCAGAAGGAAGTGTCTTGGGGCCACTATTATTCCTTATATACGTCAACGATTTTGTGCGAGCAATCCCCGAGTCAGTGCTTCTTAAACTTTTTGCGGATGATTGTAAATTTTTAACGAAACAACCTGCACTGAAGACCATGACGTATCACAGCGAACACCTCGCCAGATCGAACGTTGATGAGTAGAATGGGACATGGAATTAGATATTGATAAAAACAGAGCTCCCAAATTCAAGGCGAAAACTAATCCTAGTGTGTTTACCTACAATATTCCCCACTCCCCAATTCAATCAGAAACACATTATAAATATTTAGGGATTACTCCCTCTAGTGACATGACGGGGGGTACACATATCGTCAGTTTGCACCCTAAAAAGGAAGCTTGGAGCGGAAACCGTGGATGTTAAACTTCGAGCGTATAACGCCATTGTCAGAACTAAATTGGAGTATGCATCGGTTGTATGGGATATACAGAGCTTAGAACGGCTCAAAAAGAAAGCCATCAGATTTATATGTAATAAGCACAAAAAGACTGCATTCACCGGCTCATCTCGTGCAAGCTTATAACAACCCCTCATTCGCTGTCTCCGAGAAAAATCAGTAGAGTCAAATTTATGCGCAATATTTAGAGTGGAAAACTTGATATGTCTACATCTCCATACTGAATTCCGACTACAAGAAAAACAACGCGCGACACTCGCAAAGAAACCTTACAATTCATTTCTTTTTGCCAAAACGTAGGCATTCAAACACAATTTTTTCGCACGCACTATTTCGGATTGGAACGGTCTGCTTGAGTTTGCTTGCGAGGCTGACAACTTTGATGAACCGTTGAAAAATATTTGCCGTGTAGAGCACTGACCCAGTGAAACCGTTATATTAGCTGTCATGCGAGTATTGTTGCAAATTACGAGTGTTGCTCATTATTTATTGTGTCAAATTTCTTTTACTTCGGCGAAACGGCTGTACTGCGTGTGGTACGGGTGTTGTCAATTATTTGTTCGTTTTTCTCCTTCGTTTCATGTTTCATGCTAGCCTGCAGCATTGTGAAATAAATAAATAAACAAGCTAATTACAGAATCGACAGCGCATCGAGTTGAATACAAAATACTCGACAACGTTTATGTTGCTGCTGGTGATGACTTACGTGAAAACGGCCTCTTCTACCAACATGGCGCGTTAGTATACCTAGCACCCCTTCCGCAGATGCATGTGATTTGCTCTTGCTATCACGCTACCGCGGTGCTTCAGTGGTCACAATGCAGGGCTGCCTGCCTGAAAGGCATGTGGTCAATACAGGCAGCAGTGATCGCATGTTTGATGGAGGTGAAAATCTTAGAGGCCCATGTACGGTGCGCAATCAGCGCACGTTAGAGAACCAGACGCGTTCAAAGTTTCCGGAAACCGCCACTGTATCGTGCCCTCATCGTACATTTTTGAACGCAAAGAGAGAGAGAGAGAGAGAGAGGGAACGGAAAGATAGGTAAGTTAACTAAGGAGATCTACGGTTGGATACCTTCTACGGGGGAAGGGGACAGAGAATGAAAGAAGGAAAGGAAAGAAGAGCGTTTAAGGACACATCAGTATCACTTTCACTTGTCAGGCCACTGTCACAACCCGTCACCAAGTCCGGCAATTATTATATGTTCTCATGCTGCCGCGCATTTGGAATATTGCGCGACGCACTCCTGCTCACGGGGAATATTACTGGCACGCTGTCAAGACGAATGGATATGTCAAGGGAGCTAGTATTGACATGCGGTCTTCACCTTCTACTGGCTGCGGCTGCCGATGACCCCATAAAATGATTTTCGTCACCTTCGGTCTGTCACTGCTGTCAGTGACATAACTCCTTGGTTTTGATCTACTCCACTGTGGTGGCCGGGGCTGTCAAGGAGATCGTATTGGATACCCACCGTAGTTCATCAAGAAGCAGAGGATTTACGTCACCTTCCGAGAGCGGGACACCCAGCAACGCGTCTTTACAGGTACCATTCAAGTGCAGCGAAGCCACATAACGGCCTTCAAACCGACACTCCGCACAAGATGATCCCGCTTGCCCATTTGCAGGTTGCCGTTGTCATTGTGATGTCAACCCGCTGCGGTGCTCTTGCGGCCACTCCTCTACTGACCCGAAGGTCGCGGGACCAAGTCTCGGCCATGGCGAGTGCATTCGGATTGAGACGAAAGCGGTAGAGGCACGTCTACTCTGCGATGTCAGTGCACGTGCCCCTTCCGAAGCAGCAATAGGGTAAAACTGCAAGAAAAGCGAGCTTACGCCGTCACTCTGCTTGCGCTATAGCTTACGCTGTCACTCTGCTGCTTAATCTGCGTAGACCTGGCAGTTTGTTCACGTGTGATACAAGCGCAAGAGTTTGCGTAAAGGTGTCGCGCTCTCGGGAAGCGTAGGCGCCACCTTCGGAGGTAACTTCGAAGGTTAACACGGTGATGTGGTGCCATCCATGGCACTTACACAATCCCTGATTTTTCCGTTGTGATTGCCGCTGTTGCTATGTGCCTCCCAGAAACGCTAAACCGATCCTAAGGGTTGCGCAATTTTGCCTGCTGCGATGCACAAAGAACGTCGTAAGCGATGAGATTCTCTTGAATGTTCTTTAAAAGTAACTTAAAAGCCTTCTCAGTATGCTACTCCCGATGTCATAAATGTTTCGATGCATTTCGCAAATAAAATGTTGTTTTGTGGGGTTTTTACGTCCCAAAACCAGTTCTGATTATGAGAGACGCCGTAGTGGAGGGCTCCGGAAATTTCGACCACCTGGGGTTCTTTAACGTGCACTGACATCGCACAGCACACGGGCCTCAACATTTCGCCTCCATCGAAATGCAGCCGCCGCGGCCGGGATTCGATCCCGCGACCCTCGGATCAGCAGCCGAGTACCTTAGCCACTAGACCACCGTGGCGGGGCTTCGCAAATAAAAATGAAGCGAGGCTATATAGTTCATTAAATTGATAAGCACAGCAAGAGAAACAAGAGTCAAACGCACAAAGGCACAACATTTCACTTGCCGATGCATCTGGCACTTTTTCTCATTTTTCATTTGAACCAGTAACTGCTCCAAGGACTCCAGCTTTACAGTATTACTGGGGCCGATTGCATCCTTAAAAAAGGAAAAAAAAAGAGTGTGCGGGTGTTGCAGCCATTCCAACGAGACAGTCGAAGAGTGACCTGGATTGGTGTTACTTTTGAAGGTCGCATGCATTAATTTTTTGAAAGCACTTATGAATGCACATGCATGCGTCAGTGCGCATAGATCCCTGCAAGTTCGGCTGCACTTCAATAATCTTTAGATGAGAGAAATAAAGATGGTCATAATTTTACAAATGCTCTTTCCACTGCTACCAGCTTCACGCTTACAGGCATGGGGTGTGCTTGTCGCCCGGTTTCTTTCTTTACTTCGTTTATTAATTTATGACAGCACGAGTGAAGAAATGAACAATGGAACTGCATACTGAATGGCGTGCACCGAGTTGAGGCTGTAGGATATTAGCCGGTACGGAGAAGCCAGGAGCTCGCTGGAAGCCTTCGGAGACGAGGATGCGAAGGTGATTTCGGCAACACTCTAAAGATTGCACAGGGATGCGGATCGTGCATTTCATTTCCATTTTAGCATTACTTGAGCGTCTCTCTGGGACGTCCAGCCGGACGAGTAATTTCGCAAGTCAGACAGCGCTGTCAGTGCTGTCCGATCGCTTCGTGTCGTAATGCCTTTCTTTTTTAGTCTTTTCCTGTGCTGCTATGGTCAAGCGGGAAAGGTGGCTTAATAAATGGGTCTGAACTGCGTGGCTTGAATTACTTTAGTTGGGGACATCAGTAGACGCTGAGGCGGTGCACATAATGTCCACACTTGCTCTCGTGGTTGCTGCGTTGATCGCGTCGCTGATTGGTAAGCCCCCTTTTTCTTTATCATTCTTTTTTCTGCTATACTCTTAAAGGTTTGTCCCCGGGTGAAGCTTGTCAAAGCAGTGGACGAGGTTTTACTATGCCGAAAAATTTGCTATGTCAGCTAACTTAAACGGACTGAAATCAGAGCCACGGTGTAAGACACACATTTAGAGGTACACGGGCACTACAAGTCGCAATGTCTGTTATGTGACTGAAGGCTCATTGAAAACAGCGCAACTCCGTCACAACGCATTCGATAATGTATCCATAGTTTGGAGACTTGTGCCTTCATAGTTCCCTTCTGTAATTGCGGAAAACCTAAGCCAGCCGAGAAAATGTCATTCGCTGTCTTGAAGGATTGAAAAAAAAAAGGAAGGCAAGTTTTCTCTGTAAAAATGGGAGAACGGTGTGGAGGGGGAACCAGAGGGACAATATTTTACGGTTATGTCAAGCGCACGTCTTAGAGAGCAAGGGCGCGTACTGGCATGATTGCATAACGAAATGATAGCTACAAGTATTTAAGCATTTCACGTGATTCCATGTTCACGATGACTGTGTGGTATGCTGTGGAATACTATCATGTGTGAAAAAGGCTCGCAGCTGATTGAATCTTTTTATAGGAGCTTCCACATCTACGACGTCGCGGCAACGTAACATCCCTAATGAACTAGAGAAGCTTCGTGACGAAAATATAAAATAAAACAACTAGGCCTCGCAAAGAAATTTCTGGGGAAAGCCGGGACATACCAAAATGTGTGCGTGCATGTGCGTGCGTGTGCGACGCTAGAAATGGGAGACGTGCCTTGACGCATTCGCCCCTAGTTTACCGTATTGCGCACGCGGACTTCATCGCCGCCTGCTCCTGCCATTGCCTCTGACGCATGTCATATGATTTCTCCTCCCCCCGAGAGAAAGAGGGCGCGACCAACGAAAACAGTGAAACTGTAACAGCGAGAGAGCCTCATAAATGCAAATTAAAAAAGTGCAGATAGTTCATGTCCCAAGCGATTTCTGTGAACTTGCACAAACTTCAGAGCGGGAGGTAGCACTCCAAGGACACCTAGCACTCTGGCGGCGAGACTGCATGTTGCGTTGAGGACGACGCACGCGCGCCCAGCACATCGATGCTGATGAGGAACGTACTTTTCGGGAATATCACAAGTGAATAATGTTGGCGAATGCTGTGGCATCCGGAGCTCGCATGTCGCAGGCGCTAGACACGTCTGTCGTGTCCGATCCACACGCGATGCTTCGAGTATGCGCGTTAGTTGAATGAGTTGAATGTTCCTGTGAAATGGAAGAGAGGTTTTGCGTGGGGCTTTCACCCCGTTTTCTAAGCTGATGTCGCAGATGCTGTGATTTTCGGTGCAGCTAGGGAAAAGAAAAAGCCCTTGATGGAGTCCATTTCTACGAATGTGTCTCTCATCGTGAGGTTGTCTCAGCTTTAGTTCGCTTTTCGGAAGACATTCCTTTAACTATATATATGCCTTGTTAGTAGGTTTAGTACGTCGTCGTTCTTGTTGAACTTTACCGATTCTCCTTCGTAGATGCATGTACTGAATGTACACAATGCAGCGCACATAAGGCTTGGACTTTGATTTGACTACTGGGGTTTTCGTCCCAAAACAATCTATGATTATGACAGACGCCGTAGTGGAGGTCTCCGGAAATTTCGACCACCTGCGGTTCTTTAACGTGCACTTACATCGCACAGCACACGGGCGTCAACATTTCGCCTCCGTCGAAATGCAGCCGCCGCGGCCGCGATTCGATCCCGCGACATTCTGATCAGCAGCTGAGTACCATAGCCACTAGACCACCGTGGCGGTGCGTCTTTATCATCCACTTGACGTTGAACGATCAGATATGCATAGTGCATAGGTACAGTTTGAGAGATGTGGAAGCGAAAGCCAGGGCATTTGGTAGCTGAACGCGGGACCTAGGGTTCCGTGTCCAGAAGCTTTGGCAGTTGGTCATCAGGTGACCGTAATTTAGCCTAAGCTGTAAAGCATAAAAAAATCAGGTCGCCCCGCCACAGTGGTCTAGTGGCTACGGCACTCGGCTGCTGATCCGAAGGTCGCGGGATCGAATACCGGCCGCAGCGGCTTCATTTCGATGGAGGCGAAATGTTGAGGCCCATGTGCTGTGCGATGTCAGTGCACGTTAAAGAACCCCAGGTGGTCGAAGTTTCCGGAGACCTCCACTACGGCATCTCTCATAATCAGAGCTGGTTTTGGGACGTTAAACCCCACAAATCAATCAATCAAATCAATAAAATCAGGTCACGTGTGCCTCATGCCCGCTAATCCAATGCGGGTACAAGCCGCGCGTGATTTTATCTGCTTCTCCCCATATATGTTCCTCTGTCGCAGACAACTGCGCAGCGCAGCTGAAGCCTGGATGCACGTTCGATGCTTTACGGGCTTGTGGCGACGACTTCTTGCCTTACTCGAAGGAAACGCAGCTGCCTTCTTCCGGGCAGTCGTTTGAAAAGTCATGTGCGTAAGTATATTCACTGGCTTCAATCAGAATTTTATCTCGGACGGAGAGTTTCTGGAAAGCGCAAGGAGCAGACTTGTAATTAATTTCCAGCGCCAAAAAAAAAAAAAAGAAAGGAAAAGAGAAGGCAGACGGGAGGACAGCAACATCTACACCGATTGTCGGTGAAGATTTTTTCCTTTACTTCGATTCACCATTTTCCCTTAAATGAAGCTCTTTTTCTGACGATTAGTACTGAGTTACCTTGAAAAGTGCACAGTCTTTGATTTAGTCGACGATGTCTACTATTATGACGAGGCCTTCACGATGGAAGTGAAGCTTGAATGTAGGCAAAAGATCGCAAAGAGCGATAAATCTAACTGTATCGCTGGGAGGCGATGGGACAGCTGTGTGCCGTTAAAGAAAAAATGGCGGCAAAAATGATATTTTCCGTTGGGTAGGTAAGCGGCCGTATATTGCGTTAACAGAACGCAGGTAAGTTGAAAGAAGAAGAGCCGTAACCAAGTAGGACTGCGTAGCGTGAATAAGTTACAGCGTCTTGATGCAGACCCAAGCAGCCCACAAACACATGCCCTAAATTGTCATTTGGAAATTACCATGCTCATTATATCCATGTCCAGTGCAAGGAAAAGCTTCCCCAGTAGTTCCACAAAAAGCGCAACCCTACTAAGCTGTCATTTTCAGAAATTCTACCAAATGGAAAGCTTGCCCGTAGCTCAAGGTAGCAGTGCATGATCAATTTTCTGGTGTACCTGTCAATGTAATGCTGGCTTATCCTCGCTGTGCTGATACATGTCTATTCGTCACCATCTGAAGCTTCGGCATTTTGACGGTAGCTGTTCACTAAGAAATCGCGCTTTATCTACACGATCTTCGGTGTGCTGAACAACTATTATCTGGTACTTTTGTCGGTGTCATAATTGGTCAAAATGTTCAACTGTATTGTCTACAATAATTGCTACTATAAGTTTTCTAGAAGTATACCAGAGTTGCGGGGGTGAAGGGGGTGGAAGGACAAAGGAAAGCAGAGCAGAAAGGCCGGGAGGTCAACCAGAAGGGCGCCTGCTTGGCTACCCTACGCTGGGGGATAGGCAAAGGCGAATAGAAAGATGAGATACGAAGAGAAGGAAGGGGCAAGAAGGAATGGTGTAGGATTGCGCCATTCAGTCATAAACGAAGAACTGTCGATACGCAAAACGCACATCAGGATAATATTGGTAGGCAATATGCGCCACTCTAACGCAAGAACGTGCGGGCCTGCGCGGAGCGTGCAATACACTTACAGCGTAAGCTGCAGTAGCGGACTCAATGAGATTGTTGTGAACTGTGAAGATGTGACGGAGCACAGCAAAATTTTTGTTCAGCCTGCGTACAGTGTGGTGCTTTATAAAAGGAAACACGCGATCACCACTGATCAGCGGCGACTGCATGCGACTGCCAGCAGACAACGACTGGTGACTGCCAGTCTGCTGCCAGTCTGCCAGTCTGCTGGCGACTGTCAGCAGACAACGCCAGAGCTATAAGTGCGTACGGTGCAAACCTGCCGCAGCAGATAATTTCACGCTGACTTCTGGCGTCACACATCAGGGCCTAGAACAGCCACCTAGCGGGAGATGGAATCATGCTGTCAGCCATACCCATCAGCTCTGCCAGCCAGCAGACAATGCCAGAGCTATAAATAGCCTATAAATAAAAAGAGCTATAAATACACTCAATTCGCTTTGTAATACTTTATATCTATAAAATAAGCTTAGAAGCATGCTTGTTGTACGCCTTAATGTGCACTGTCCACAGCATGAGCCTCTGTATCGATCATACCGTGTGTTCATGCGCAACAATTCCAGGAACCAGCTGCAGCAGCTAGACTGCTCCATTAAGTTTGTCAACGACTGCATGGAAGGACTTTTGAAGGCATCGTCCACGGTGTTCATGAATGGCTTCAAGAAGAACGTGGAAGGCGTCTGCAGCGTGGGCACCAAGGAACACGAAAGTACGCCCACGACTTAGTACTTCCCATTGAGAAACACAAACGTAACTTCTTTCATGAGCCTGCAGATGGCTCGGTTGCACGGGTGGTTCCCTCTCAGCCGCCGTTTCAAATGGGGCCATTGGCATCCGCTGTGAATCAGAGAAGATGTTAATCGGAAGACGAACCATGTCGATCTTGCATGGGGCGCGCATCACTGTGTAATCACCACAGCAGCTGTTTGCTGGTTATCGGTTATCATTTACCTGTCTTTAATGGTTAATAAGACAACGAGGTGTCAAATCAAGTGGCAGCAACATGGCGTCCCTCCACACATTGTGCATTTACAAGCCCTCAGCAGTTTTGCCTGGGTTGCCAGAAGGTGTCGGGTTGTGATGTAACTTTAAGCAGACTACAAGGCGCCATATCCCGCATCAGGCATCGCGCTCTGTATAACCTGATGTCAAAGATTGTCCTGCCGTTGTTCGAAATTAGGTTATTTTGTATAGGGTCTGCCTTTTTAGGGAACACCGAATGAGTAAGCTGAACGCAATGTATTCTAGCTGTCTTTGTTAGCCAAAGCATTATTTGAAGCAGGGCTGCCGAGACCACTGCTGGCCGTAGGATAAGTATCACGGAAGGTAAATTAGCAAGGGCTTTCAAGGAAAGCCTATTATGGGCATTCATGAACACATTGTAATTAAAGAGTTTCAGGTTGTCTTCGTGACTTACAAGGTAATCATGTAGCTGTTGTCAGTCAGAAGCATTTGATTTTACTACTTACGAATACGAAAGACGTGTTGATCACTATCACGCTCTTTTTTCTTCAATATGTAAAGGTAGGCGACGGTCATGAGAGATGGACAAGGCACAGTTTCTTTCAAAAGATTTCAACTGACCATTTGCCATTTTATACAAGGTTCAATTTCACGAACAAAGAACATGGTAAATCTGTTATACACAGGAAAAAAAAACACAAACGAACGAAACCAGGAGAAACGAAAATATGCACACGCGTAAGAGTTGAAGAGAAAATTCGATAAAGATTCGCCTACGTGCGAAAGGATCGAATCGGGCTTCACTGATGCAGTGCGGATAAATGAGTCAGTCAACCCAGTACCAATTTGTTTGGGGTCTCACGCTTCCTTTTCTCTGCCACCCAGATTATGTGAAAGCCGTGGGTTGTATGAATTCCGTGGGCACGGCGCTCAACTCCTGCTGGAGGACATTCCGAAATTCTCTGCGGAAAGCTTTATCCAAGGCACCCTTCAAGGACATTGTTAACTACGGCTGCTGGTTTGTACAAAATTTATTTATTTCTGAAGTATCGAGAGAGTCTTTGAACATACTCCGTATACTCCGTATGTATACTCCGTATTTATCGCGGTGTTGACGAAACTAGAGTTTGGAAGAACATTATATTACATCAAGTGCAGCTATGTTATTGCGGTATTCCACAAAATTTCCGTGCTTACTCTTCTCAAAATGTAAAATGTAAATTTCTTCCCGTCCTCCAAATAGGCTTATTTTTTCATGTTTAACAATCGGGGAAAATATTAAAATACCAATCCGGAAAAATAATGAGACCAATCCGGGAAAGTAGTAAAATGGGAAATAAGTCAACTACTTCTCCCGTAGTTTTTATTGCACTTATATCAGCATTATTAGTAAATAGGTCTGCATTGTGTAAATTTCCTGTATGTTACTTTTCTATTTGTGCATATAACCTAGTTTTTTTTGCAGAGGAATGATTCAATGATTGCGTTTTTAAAACAGTATTACAAACTGTTACATTATCTTTTTAAAATTTATTATTGTACGCGCACTTCTACGTCTTCTTTTCTGTATGGTTCCAAGGTACTTTATTTACACCGTTTATTTTGCCAATGCTTGTGTGCAACCTGTTGTTTTCAGATGGGAGGACCCCGTCAGGCGTTAAGGCCTTTAGTCCTCTCCTTCCTAAGTGTACTATCGCTAGAAAAAAAATCAGTTTCAATTTCAATTTCATGAGGTCGCAATTCGCACTGGCCTCGCGATGCACTGCGTACATTGCTCCGTCACTGCGATGTCCGGCCATGACACTTATCCACGTACCCTCTCTCCCCCCCCTCCTCCCCCCCATATTTCCTGCCCGAGATATACGCCCCTCGCGAACTCAGAACTTCTTAAAAGCACGTTGAAACATTTCTGGCTCATTTAATGAAATGATGGTACTTGTGCTTGAGGTACGCCTTAAAGAAACCATCGTACACGTTTTCTTCACGGGAGAAATAATCTTCAGCGCATATGCCTTTCGACTGCAGAACGCGCCCCGTAATTACAGTCAGAGGGAGTTAGCTACCAGACCTTGCCACAATAATTACACAGTATCCTAAATTTGTAAGAGCACAACGAATATTCAGTTTGTATTCAGAAAAAGGCAGGCAAATTTGAGAAGTAACTATGGTGTTCTCTGCAGGGAGGTGCCCAAAGATTCTTTCATGCATTGAAAGCATATACCCAGGGAGTCTTTCTTCGTTCGGCTGCATGCGTATGCCTGTCATTCGCCTTTCATATATTTTCGTAGGCGAACTTTAGCGTCATGACGCCTTGATACTGGATGAATAACACAAAAGTACACATTGAATTAAAATGAATTCTTGTGGAGTGATAATAAATTTCTAGCGGCCTCACATCCCAAAACTGTGCTATCATTATCAGAGACGTCGTAGCGGAGGGCTCTGGAAAATACGGCCAGCTGATGTTCTTTAAATTGCACAGACATCGCACAGTACACGGGCTCCAGGATTTCGCCTCCATAGAAATGAATTCTTGAGGAGTCACATCTTTTACGAAAATGCCATATATATAGCGAAATCAGGCGTAGGGAATGCCGTGATATATACGAAGTGTATGCGTAATGACCATGGTATTCGAAATCCTGATAGAGCGATACATGGCAGTACAAGAGTTACGTAAGAACTGCCACCATGTGACTATCACGAATAAACAAACATGGCCATTACGGACATGTTATATATATATATCGATGTGTTCAATTACAGATATGACTTTATAAGGCATTTTTGTAAGGGGCAGCTTATAGTATGTGTTTACCTTACAATTATCTAACTTTTCATCGTGTGCACTCACAGTGCCTGCCACGATCTGGAGAGCTGCGTCGAGCAGACGCTGACACCATGCGAAAGCACCGGCGGCAAGGACGTCCTGATCGGCATGCTCCGGCGGGCGTTCGTGGAGCCCATCAACTTGACGTGCAAGGAATACTCGAAGGGATCCGAGGCCTGCAAGTCGCTTCCGAAACTACCCGCTCTGGGAGCGCACGATTTAAAGGACGGGGGCTACATCGAGCTGCTCGCCCAGGCTGCCGGCACGGCTAATCACAGGAATTAATTAGCTTGGTTGATCGCAAAGCATCGATTGGTTAATACACACGCTTGCTACTTACGGGCACCGCACAGTGTGCACGTATGTGCACCGTACAGGCATGAGCGCCTAAAACAATAGCACGTGAGTCGACCATCACATCGAACTTGTGTGATTCAACAATAAATGTATACCCTATCGACCTGGTTTTCTAAGCGCATTGTTTTACCTTTGGTAAAGTGTAGATAATATGTACATGATAACTGGTGTCTCCTGCATTTACCGGGAATTCTCGAGGCTCGACAAACTCGATCTCAACAGATCAGTCAACGACAGCGCAAACTGTGGAACTTAATGCTCTTCGCACTACACTTCTTATAGTCAGTGAGAGCCGTCTTGACAATGGCCAATCTTCAGCGACTCAAAGGGAGCACCCTTAATTCAAAGAAGAGCTTTTGAAGTCACCTAGTATCCTGGCCCCACTTCCAAGTGAGCTTAACCTACGTGAAATTACTGCATGCACGCTTTCAAGATCCAAAGCGAGGAAGTCCATAGGGGAGTTCGCAGTTATAAATTCGTTTCGTGCCTCGCTAAGCATTCTTCATTCAGGGCATTCATTTGCTATTTGCGTAAGAAGCGCGTTTTACATTCGAGCAATGTGCACTCTGCAAGTATGGACGTATAAAGCATAAACCGTTGTTTGTCCATCACATATAAAGAGCCTGATTTATCGAAAATTAAAAGTAGTTCCACTACTGTGAAATATTAGTGAACTGCGCATGGCTGTCGAACAAGCGCCACCACTTCGTCAGGGCGGCAACTGCCGCCCTGACGAAGACAAGTCCGCTTGTCGAAACGTTGGCTCTTGCCGACATTCCCTGTTCTAAATCGTATTTTGCAATTTTTTCATCAATTCAAGCATCCATCTTCCCCTGAGCTTCTCTTCTAGTTTGGATTGCAATAATTAAAGCCACAATCATGCATGAGTACGATATCTTGACCTTTTTACGTCTCTATTCGAAGCATGCTTCGCGATTATGTCATTTTTACGAATACGCAGCGGCTCGTCCCTTATTGCCTAAAACATGACGTACGTGAAACTATGGCTTAGCAGAAATCGAATAGCATTGAAGTGAACTTTAAACAAAAAGTCGAAAACTAATCAATCTTACTGCATGGCGGTCTCTGACTTATTATGTTCGCACGAACACTCCGCTTGCCGTCTCGTACTACTGAAAATAAGAAATCTAATATATGATGCGGTAGTAATTTCGTCTTCTCAGAACAGGTATCATTTAACTGACATTTAACGGTACGAAAGCTGCCCAAATCAACATATATATATTTATCGCGTACACGCAAGTTAAGTAGGTACAGCATTTGTCACACGAATGCATGTTGGGAGGTGTTGAAATCGTGGCCAATTAACAGCAAGAACGCCGCTGTAATACAAAATGAAAACTCTTGTGTAGCGTCTCAGCAGAGACTTACCAATCAGTTGGACTCGGTACAGAGTCAAGGCAGAAGCAGCACGGCGCAGAAGAAAACCTCGACCACAGGTTCAGTACAACTTTTTCAAACGTTTGAAGAACCTCATAGCATCAGAGCAGTGTTCCGCTTAAAACGCATTCCAGACTGGACGGCCAGAGAAAAGATATCAGACGTGTTACAAAAATAGAAAAAGCGTGCAGTGCATCATTGTGACTACGTCTCTGCTCGCATAGAAAATGCGATTTCCTTCTCGTACGCAAAACGCCAGACGTCTTTGCATATTTTACGGCCTCACAGACAATCTACCGGTGTTCCTTACAAGAACTACATTAAGCCAAAGCCGTGATGTCATGACGAGGCACACCGTAGTAGAGGTCTTTGGAAGTTTCGTTGATCTGGATTTGTTTCACAAGCCCTGACATCACGCATTTCACCTCCACTGATATGAGTATGTCTTGAAGCTCATACCACAAGAATATCTTCAGTTTGTGCTTTATCACTGTAAACAAGATTACCTTTGATTCAGTTCTACATCATTAAATTCTGAAAGAGCAGCCACTTTATTTCGCTTCGTATTATTTTAAGGTTTGTAAAAAAAAAAGATATAGCAAGAAGTGAGTTGTCTCTTCTCCGTGGCGGTTATATTTCGCTTACATTTCTTCATACGTGGTTGAATCAAAAAGCATTTCTCCTTAGCTTGTGATGGATCTTGTTGCACTTGAACTTATATAACGCTATTCGCACTGTACAACATGACCACCAGTTAAGCTCAGTGCTTTTTTCAGTACGCGGAGAAACCAACGTAAGTGGAACATTTCTTGTACGTGCTTATATGTTGGCATATGGTTACAGAGACGAATTATTCATTCAGGTATGGTTTTTCTTGCCGTTTTCAGCCACCTTTGTACGCTCATAAACAATAAAATCTTGCTTAATAATGTTCGCAGAATATGAGCTTCGGCGAGGCACGCGAAATTTCAGTGTCGATTTGGGTCACCTCTATTTTACTAATCAACATCTCAAAGTGTCCAAACGCGCTTGACAATATCAATCGAATTCAACAGTGATGAACCGATCTCTAATTTCTAAATGTATATCATCATCTCTATACATTGTGCGTTGTGGTGTGGTTCACACAAGATGCAAATATCTGATTTTATTCTTTCACTGAAACCGGTACCGCAATCTTATATAATTTTCGATAAGGCCGCTTGAGCTAATCTCGCCATCCAAGTCATGTACGAAGTGAGAGTACAAACTTCGCTAAATCTTGTTGAGAGGAATGCTCGGCCTAAATAGATTGATGTACTGCAAGTAGTTATTGTTTGCTCTATTTAGCACGCTTTTATAGTGGGACAACGCTTAGAGATCTGACGTTTTGTTCTAGGACTTACATAGTAATTGGCGAGTGTTTTGTTCTCTCCGAAATATAGATGCGGCTGGAGCTAATCATTTTTGCACATCATTATACCATGTCCTTGCAGATTATAAGGTTACTAACTTTTTCCGACGTGTCATGACGGCGTACTCTGGCATATTATGGCGAGTCGCCTTGCTGCTGCATCTCGCCTCTGCGCAGACGAAAAGCCGGCCGCCCCACATTGTTCTTGTCGTCGCTGATGATTTGGGTAAGCTTTTGAGATGTCAGTTATCTGTATCTGTTCGTGAAAAGTGGCTATCCTGGCGCGGAGAGGAGGAGACGCCTGTATTTTCAGGAAACAAGTTGTCTGTTTATTGACGATACAGAGGTATTTTGGTCTTGGCTTATCACTTAGCTATTTGGGAGTAATTGCACTTATGTTTACGTTCCTTTATTTTTATCTATTCTCAATTCAGTTCTACAAATCATGTAGCTTTCCGCGTATCATTCACATTATGCGAATTTCCCTTTTTCATTTCTTGTGTAATCATAGCTGTTACCAGCTTTCCAAAGACTTCCCGGAAGTCAGTAGTATAGTCAACTAACTAAAACTAATTAAATAAATAAATAAATAACGAGATAAATATAAATCAATTCACTTCTGTGCAGTACTTCTTTCTTGTTAAGAGGTGAAGTGATATTCTCGGAATATATAAAAACCCCAATATATGAACACCTTAACCGCAAGTGCAAATGTGCATCTTTTTTAAATCAGTATGCATTTCCATCACTGTCGCAACATGCTGTTAGGCTCCTTTCACGCACACATCAAGTGAAAGGTGCTGCTGGGTCACCATCATGACGTCAGTATTTGTAGGAAAATAATTTTTTTGTTCTTTTTTCCTAGAAAGCGCACTATAGAAGAGGTGGAGAGCAGTCATACGTCCCAGACACAGGCGCGGTGAAAGAGCCTCGCACTTTACAAACTACCAGTAAAAAGTTTTAAAATGTCGATACCAAAAATATCCAAAATAGTCATTAGGTACAGGATCTCGCAATCACTGACCAAGCGCTAGGACTTCAGCAAGCAGAGTAAAATCCGAACTTACTGTTTCTTTACAAATCCTTTTCGCGGCAACATGTCGGATATGGATTGCTTTGTCTTGGCGGTACGACCCAGAAAGCTGGTCAGCGAGGATTACTAAAACGTGCTGCACTCGGCGTCGCCTCGCTGTCGCGTTTTGACGCACTGGTCCACGTCCGCTGTGGACCAGTGCGTCACCTCCTTCGACGTGCTGTCCTGCTATTATAATGAAAAGTGTCGTATATTGTTTTATTACCGGTGCTATTGTTTGTATCCGCACTAGCCGAGAGGACAGCTACCAGGCAAAGTTGCCTGGGGAGGAAACGAGAAATAAGCATAAATGTTGAATGGTGGTTAGGACCCGCAAGCCATATAAATGCTAATTATATCCAACTAACAACAGCTGGTAGTTTAATTACTAGCTCTGGTAAAAACGGCCTTACTGAGCATTCTCGCGCACTCATTGGGTTCCATAGGTCATCGCGATTGGTGCATTCTGAATGCACTCTCAGTGACGGTGAACACTTACTTGTGTTGGACATCGGGCAGGACTTAGCCTCCGCCATCTTCTGATCTGTGCCCCTTCCTGCGCTGTATTAAGACAGAGGCGTCAGAACAGCCACTCCTCTGACTGCAAGTTCATGGCTCTTGGAGTACCAACTGTGAAAATGAAGACGAAGGAACAGTATCTGTGTTACTACTACTACTACTACTACTACTACTACTACTACTACTACTACTACTACTACTACTACTACTACTACTACTACTACTACTACTGCTAATACTACTACTAATAATAATAATAACTGCTGAGTCTTTACTTCACTATACCACAATATTATCATAAGGTACGCCCTGAAGCGGAGGGCTTCGGACCTGCACTACAGGGCGTGCCTACGAGGCGACCTCGCTGCCGCCGGGCCCGGGTCCGACGCTACGAGCTTGAGCTTATCAAGCCAACGCTTCGACCGTCAAGTTACCACGGCGGGTCGCTGGTAGTGTCGTGTAAGTGACGATGACTAATGGAAATTCATCGGTACCGGATTTTTGCAGGCTGGAACGACGTCTCATGGCACAATGAAAAGATGCACACACCCAACCTGAAGACATTGGCTGAAGGAGGGGTCATCCTAGGTCAACACTACGTCCTTCCAACTTGCACACCGTACGTGTATGCATTGGTGTTGTCCTTATTGGCGACTGCGTTACATTGTCGCAGTATTCTAAAATTTGTTACAGCGGAGGCTCCTAGCATCATTTCTTTCATGCTGCATTGGAGGGACCCCACTGCATATTGGACTATGCACAAGGGTTAGTCTGTTAATTGTTCGACTGCTGCTACTGCCGGAAAACTCCAACAGCCATCGTTTCTTGCTGTCCTATAGGGCTCATGGTTGTCGTATAGTGCTTATGGTTATGTTTTATTGCTGTCCTATAGTGCACATCCCGATAAAAAAGATTTAGGCCGCGTACAAGCACTGGTTCACACTCGTAACCAGGTCCTGCATAAAGCGCTAGATGTAGCCAGAATACTATAGCTCTTTCGTCTAGTTTTATAGTTATATGTAGCATTTTACCCAGTACCTGTTTAAAAGGTTAAGAGTGTGCAAAAGAAAATGGCTTTATAACAAAAAAAGAACACATTTCAGTACCGCAGTGAAGTCCCTTCGATATCTACTTAGACTAGTACCTTATAATGCATTTCTGCGTTAAACAAAGAAAGCATATAATCGCGTCACATTTATGAGAAAATGGCTTCTCCCAAACACCCGCCTTTAGACAAACGTTTCAGCCGAGATTTTCTTGCTGGGTTTTCCTCACGGACAGTGAGACCTTACGGAACCCCGCACTATTACTAGTCGCCCCGCCACGGTGGTCTAGTGGCTATGGTACTCGGCTGCTGATTCGAGGGTCGCGGGATCGAATCCCGGCTGCGGCGGCTGCATTTCGATGGAGGCGAAATGTTGAGGACCGTGTGCTGTGCGATGTCAGTGCACGTTAAAGAACCCCAGGTGGTCAAAATTTCCGGAGCCCTCCACTACGGCGTCTCTCATAATCAGAGCTGGTTTTGGGACGTTAAACCCCACATAACAAAAACAACAACACTATTACTAGTCTCCTGCTGTCTCTTCAAAATTCCATTCCTCGCCATGGAAAGAACCTCGCAGACGGAGGGTGTTTCGGCGATGGCACGGACATCATCAAAATTCAGATAGAAGGGTGGTCTTTCATCTAAATACAGATACTGTTCATTAATCTCAAACGCTTGGTGAAGAGCGAAGGTGATAGTTGCTTCATAACAAAAAACTATAAAAAATATCTAAAAAGCATAAATGTTTACGGGCTTCTCATTAAAGCGAAGGGAAGCAAGCATTGTCTAACTAAAGCCATCAGGTTTTGGATTTCAGACAGCCACAGTATCCGCATAACCACAACGCAAGAGAGCTCAGTTGTCCAATAGCGCGGCACGAAAATTCGAAGGCTGCCGCACGCATGTGGCTGCGTTAACTCATGTGGCTTGTTGGTCAGTTGGCATCAGGAATTTCCTTCGTTCTGTATATGATTCTCCATAGCATGCGAGAACGGAAAAGCCAGCGAATAGACCGTTCGCACATGCTGGGCATACGCACCAACGAAGCACTGCGGCCCCACATTTGGTGTAATTTAGAACATACTTGGTTTTCATATATTAAAGAAAACGAACAAAACCTTCCATTTGGTGCTCATTCGGGCCTAGTAGGAACTGTCAGACAGCAACAACTCTGCTGGCGTGGATGCACCGGAAAAAACTACGACAAATTCAAGGTTAGAAGTGGCACCCGACATCATGAACCGCTTTCTGTGGTGGACATTTAATTGAAGCGTTACATAAGGTGTAATAGAGTAAGAATGCGCGCGTGGCTGACTCAGAACCGTACGTCCGCTCGACTACACATCTTGTTTGTCGAATACGCGTTAATGTAAGCGTGCTTAATGATAGTGCTTGCGCCGATAGGCCATGGGCGTTGACATTGCTCTCTCATGTTTTCGTTTCGCGCAATGCAATCATGTAATGAGAACGTTCTTACTTTTCGTTAGCTCTCCGTGTGAGCACTCCAACGTTTTGTCGTCGGTTCTTATTAACTGTTAATGCCACCTCAATATGCTCCCATGATATTTTCTAGCGCGGTTATTTACTTTGACTCTCATTATCATCGGAAGCTGACAACCTTTGCAAGACCAATGAAGAACACTAATTATCAAATCAAGAAAAAAAAGCGCAAATTTGCTGTCGAAGTAATTGTCCTACTGCTCAAGTTTTAACTTACGAATTGCAGCCGCTGACTTCGAAGGTCATATTCACTTGGAGCAATATTTCCCGAACCAATTTCGTGACTTGCAACTGGGCATTGCGGGAATAGGAATAAGTGTAGGGAGAAAGACATGAAAAAGACTTTGCTTTAATAGTGAAAGAAATTGACATTCTTTAAACTGTATTGGCATACCTGGCACATGATGCTCCCAGGCAGAAATAGTTCCGTCAATTAAAGTGCCCTTGGAACACTTTTTAAGCAAAGCAACATGACACTGCTGATCAATCGTAGGGGCTCCTGCAGAGTCAAATATTGTTGGACTGCGGGGACCAGAAAATTCGCAGCTTGGTTTCATACATAGGTGGAAAGAGACCGCTCTTTCAACATATGACGCTACATGTGGCGCCGACCAAGTCGCTTCGCGCATAGATATCTTTGAATGGCTTCATGATTCGTGGAGAGATTATCTGCTACGCTTTATTTCTTCGCTTTCAATTCAAGAAACAAGGGGAATGTGCGTATCTAAAAACCTAAAAAAAAAACCAAGTGACTTCGTCGGCTCCTCATGTGACATCATAAGTTGTTCAAGAGCGATCGCTTTCGAGCTGTGTTTGAAACCCAATTAAGAATTCCCCGGGGGCATGGAGTGCAATGATATTTGGCTCACACGTTCACACAAGCCCACGCGACTAATCGGCACCTGTTTCTGGCTGTGCTCAAAAAGTTTTGGAGGGCCTCTTTAATTATACGGTTCCCGCTCTTTGTGGTCTTGCATCAGCTACTGGTTGTGGTTTGAAATCCAAACTAGAAGAGAAGCTCAGGGGAAAAGGAGGTTTGAATCAATGAATAGATCGCTAAAAACAATCAAGCCTGGGGAAGACAACTACACTTGTCGAAAAGTTGGCTCCAAGGACATTCCCTGGTTTCTGTGCTTTTTAGCGATCTGTTAATCGGTTGTGGTTTAGTCTTACACGCGCTTTTACTTCGATTCTCGAACAGACCAAGGATATTCAACTTGGTAAATTGTGTTGTTTACTTTTCAGCACGAGGGCTGCACTGTTGACTGGTCGATACCCGTACAAGCTTGGCATTCAGGTTTGCTGAATATGTTCCGTTAATATGCATTTTAAAATTGCGTGCCCAGCCACAGCTGAAAAGTGCGACTAGAAATGTCACGAATTGTCTGACTTCTCATTACTGTGATATCGTCGTTATAACACCCATAATAATTTAACTTTGAAATGCATAGTTCTTTTTACAATCAGCTTACTAGAAAATAATTCAAAATTATTAACAAAGAAGCTGTACAGGGTCGAGGTTGCCAGTGCATACATAATGCACTGGCGTTCTGAAGGCAGTACATTCATCGAATAAAAAAACAAAAACTGATACTTTCGCCTTCTATCAAACCGAAATGACGTTGTCTATAGCTAGTACAAATGATGACGACTATAAAACAGTGCAAAGCATATTAAAAGAGTAATTCATGTTTCATTGTTTATTTTAGCAACTGAGCAAAACTAGAGGGCACAATATGGCCACACGTCAAAGCTTGCACATAGAATGCAATACCTATGTTTCTTCACGCCCGATATTCTATGTATTAGTTCACCAATAACAAAAATTCTAGTGCTATATACAACTTCGTTGTGCTGACTAATACAAATCACCCTGGATGCCCTATAATTGCATTATCATCGACATTATTGCTGCAGAGTTATATCACGAAACATCATTTGCGAATGCGGGATGATAATTCAATGCGAACATGAAATAAGCGATGTTCTTATTCTTCCAATATCGGCAATTACGCCCTTGCCTACTTTTCTAAGAACTCAAACTAACCGTCCACCGAATTCGTCAGTTTAACTCCAAAAAATATATTAATAATAAAACCGGAGGAAAAAAAATTCACAGCATATCCACGGAGTGAATGATGATGAGTGGCCGAAGCTCGGGAGGTTCATCGTAGATCGTACCGAGTTCCGGATTAATTTAGTTAACGCGCACGCTACGAATCCTTATGGTTCAACTACTCACAAGTGAAATCTCCCACCGGCACTTCATTGCAAGTGAAGATCCAGTATCTATCTATCTATCTATCTATCTATCTATCTATCTATCTATCTATCTATCTATCTATCTATCTATCTATCTATCTATCTATCTATCTATCTATCTATCTATCTATCTATCTATCTATATATATACTTCAAAGATAAATCCTTGGCAGCAAATCAATTATAGAATCAAAGGGTCACGTTGAAAAAACATAACATTTATTACGACGTTTCGGCCGCGAGACCGGCCTTTCTCAAGCTTCTACTACAAATGGTACGCACAGAGTCTACATGACAGTAACGGGGAAAAGAAAGGGAGGGAGCATGGCTGAAGTTGAAAGGGGGAAAAAGACGAAAGGAAGAAAAGGGGAGGGGGGCGGTGTATGGAAGAGTGGTGGCGGCCTTGAAAGCCCAAAGATAAAATTAAAACCACGTGTTTGACGTATACCGAAGTAGAAGTTAAATGAGGGAAGGTGGAGAAGGAGCGGTTTCGGCGCCGCCGCTTTGAGTCACGGGAGCCGTGCATGTAGCCATCAGCTCAGCCCTCTCCTCAGGGCACAACACGCAGCTCCAAGAAGCGCGGCGCATGGAGGGCTAAAGAAAGCCAGATGTAGAAAAACTGAGAGCTGTGGCGGCCTCTCATCCCGGCGTTGCATGGCGTTGCATGGTATTGTGAGTGGTGTAGGTTACACGATACGACGCGTGATACCAGACCCACAGCTTAAGGAGCTTCGCCCCTAAAACTGTATGTAACAAATAATGAGAAGTCCTCGCACAGTTTACAACAGCGGGAACTTTTTTGTAGAATGCATTCCGCTGTGTATTACTCTCTGAAACAAACAAGTTAGCCAAACGCGTATGAAAATGATGTTCCCCTATCTACATGAATTCTTTACACTCCCATGTGTTCATCAGCTATTCAGTGAAAGAGAGCTTCGTCGTGCTACTATAAACCACTTTTTATCGCTCACCAGAACAGGCACGAAAGCTTGCAAATACACCATCTTCACAGCCCTTGAGGCTCGTGGCGCATATTGGAAACTCAGCGGGCTTATTTCTTTATTCTGAATTCCTATGCGCAGGGACATGGTATTCGACCACTAGAGCCCTACGGCTTGCCACTGGGCATGAGAACACTGGCTGAGGAACTCGCACGCCGAGATTACAGCACCCACGCCTTTGGCAAGTGTGTACATTTGCCGCTAATCTCTGCTTTTCTTTTCGAAATGGATAGAGAACAATAGCCCAAGGGCGTTAGGAAGTTCTTAATATTGGTTGAATGTGTGTGTTAATTAGCGCGAACAATCTCTACCACAAATATTAGTAATTCAATGCATTCTTTGATAACCCCTAGGCGCAATCGCACGGAAGTTCACGAGGTCTCCGAGAATGCCACGGAGGTTCTCGCGATGTCTCACTAGGTGTCGGGGAATCTCGCCAGGTTCTTTGTCCACCGTAAAAACCTAAATAAACGTAACCCTCCTAATAGTGTGTATGTAGCTACTTTTCAACTATTTATGTGGGCGTTTATGTCTGGTTGGTGACTACAATTTGCACAGTTACGCAATAAAGCGACCCACTCTATTAGATAGCCCCGCCGCGGTGGTCTAGTGGCTAAGGTACTCGGCTGCTGATCCGAGGGTCGCGGGATCGAATCCCGACTGAGGCGGCTGCATTTCGACGGAAGCGAAATGTTGAGGTCCGTGTAGTGTGGGATGTCAATGCACGTTAAAGAACCCCAGGTGGTCGAAATTTCCGGAGTCCTCCACTACGGCGTCTCTCATAACCAGAACTGGTTTTGGGACGTAAAACCCCACAAAACAACAACTCTATTAGATATACCCGTGAAAAGAAACAGATGTGAGGAGGAACACTATTTCTTGAACGATGTGTGCCTGCCTTCTAGGAGCTACAAGGATCGTACGTACGGTTGGTGGTTTGTCTTTTCGTCCACATTAATTCATTTCTAATTATCCCAAAATTGTGGTACCATAACTAGGAACCTGAATAACTTCCTCTATGCTTCCATAGGCTTCAATGTCTGCTGGTTTAGTAAGCTGCTGATATATATATATATATATATATATATATATATATATATATATATATATATATATATATATATATATATATATATATATATATATATATATATATATATATATATATATACGATCAGAAAGTCACAGTGACAAACATATTATTTGGGATTTATTCTGAAGTTTTGGCTGGTGACCAGCCTTTTGCAAAGATGAAAGTTTTTCAATTGCGCATGGTTTTTAAGTACACTTCACGAACATGCAGAATGGGGGGTGGACAGGGGAGAGCTCACAAAAAAGGAGGGTTTGGCATACAGAGGTGTGTCCAAGAAGCAAAGGCCAGTGCAAGATGACGTCTGCGTCTGTACGGCACCTCCATAATATCGAACGGGTGGGCCGAGGTCGTCTGGCAGCAGATTGTAAGCCCTCGTTAGAAGACACTCGCGCTGCCGTCACCTTAGTCTGTGCTGCTGGAACCCCCGCAGTGCAGCACAGAACCGCTGAAACCAAATGTCGTTGTTGTGTGCGGAGTACATAGAAGCGGGAGAGGGGGGGGGGGGGAAGGGGGGAAAAGCAGGTTGCTCTGTGCGCGGTCGGCTCCAGTACAGTCCAAAGGATCGTCACTGAGCTGCTTCAACGGTTGGGTGGTGAAGTGTACTTAAAAACCATGCGCCCATGAAAAACTTTCATCTTTGAAAAAGGCTGGTCTCTAGCCGAAACGTCATCCTAAATAATATGTTAGTCACTGTGACTTTCTAATCGTATATTTATCCCGATAGCCAGGAAGAATTTTATATATATATATATATATATATATATATATATATATATATATATATATATATATATATATATATATATATATATATATATATATATATATATTTATCATTCGTTAGTGCGCAGCATTTGGTATTTGGTGGCTTATTTGTAGCATTCGTTAGTAGACTATGAGTGTACAGTTTATGTCAAATATTTCGCGTATTTCGATTCCTTTTACCACAGTTTAGCCTCTGCTGGAGAAGTTCCTCATATGAATGCTACTTGATTGCATATCTTTCACCACTCGCCCCCATAACAGCCCGTAAACTTTTGGCACAGATGGCACTTGGGTTATTGCGACTGGAAGATGACGCCGACTCGTCGTGGCTTCCATACTTTCCGAGGTTACTACCTGGGTTCTCAAGACCACTTCAGCCACATGAAGTCACCAAGCAAAACTAAATCGGACGCTGATGGATACGATTATCGCAACTACGAATCCGTTGACTACTTGGCGAACGGAACTTACTCTACGGTGAGTAAGCAAAACTTCCCCTTCTGGTTGCTAGCCTGGAGCGCTTTTCGAATTTCGATAGTACGTGTGCGGATGAATAGCGAAGCAATAAAAAGACATGGAAGAATTGCTCACGGGAGCTCCATGTTGTTATATTAGCGCGTTTTTTTCCCGCTAAGAAGTAGGACGAAATAGCATTACTAATAGCATAATCTTTAGAGAGAAGTACGGAAACCCTTATTCATGGCTTAAGGCTAGGTACTGCGTACACCAAGCGTTATGTACACAAAATTGGTCGCGCTAAAGCACCTGAATATGGTTGTGAATTTAAAGCCACCTCCTCCTAGATTGCCGATATCACGACGATTCAAGAAATCGGCTAAGGACATGCAGCTCTGATGACATTCGACCATCGGCCAATTCGTTTAAGAAAACTCCTGGGTATATGGCCGACGACTGCCTTGAAAAAATACGCTTTAAAAGCACTAAAACTTTTTTTGAATAAAGCGGCACTGCTAGACGTTAAGAGCGCATTTGTTGTTTCATCTATTTCACCTTTCTGTGATTTTTGCGATTGTTTATCAGGCTAATATTAGATTATTCAATATCTGGTGCTTCACCTACACGTCCAGGTGCCACCCACTGACTATGGACATTCTTGTGCGCGCTGATATTCCTACTGTTTTATTAGAGACTTCTCAAGACTATTTCCATGCATTCGAACTTGCATACATGTACCATGGATGTGTGTTTATTTGTTGTTGTTCTGGTGGAACTACTGTTATTGTGATTGTGCGGGATTGCTTCGCATACTGCTCACAACCATGCATATAGAAAGTGCACCATGCCCTGGAGCAAAACAGCGCTCGGCGTCTTGTTTGTGAGCTAACGTCTCCAAAAACAATATCAATAAGGAAATGTCCATAAAATCAGAGTCTCCTGCTACAAGACAGCTCTCGGAAAAATTATCTCGAAGTGCGCAGGAAACTACATTCATCTGTATCGTAGACCTTTTTGAGTTTCGCCGTGACTGAAGTCTCGGTGCGGTCGTCGAAGAGCCTAGGGCGATAGTGAGGCCACCAGGACCAACGGATGAGTGGTCCCGTCGCCGGAAGTCGAGATCGACTTGTTAAGAGCCCGTCCTTAGCTTAGATCCAGGGCTGCCGTCCTCGTTGGCTATCCTGGCTCGTGCTACGTAGTTTCCCGCGAACTACTACCTCGTGTCAATATGTCATTCCTTGCCACTCCCTCCGTGATGCCTCAGGGCCGTACATATACTCTCCGTCTCATTCCCGCACGCGACTTGGCTGCCAAATTTTTTGTGTGCGCCTCTTCGCGTGACGGAACGAGACGGACGCCACAGCTGCCCTCCGCACAGCGATGCTACGAGTAGCTGTAGCATGTTTATAGGGATTAATTGTCGCGCGCCATGGCTGGTATGCAGAACACTTCTCTAACGAGACATCTTGCTTTGCGACGCACGGAGAAGAGCGCGTGCGTATCACAGCAAAAAGTGCGTCCCCGTCATTGAGACCATATAACAGCATGATACATCAAATGTCAAGCGTGCCACACGTCTTCTGCATTTGTAATGCTCGCATAATGACGAAGTAAAATGAGCCTGCACTTATTCTTACAGCGTCAACAGAGGCCAGCTTGGGTGGCAGCTCATTATTACGTATATCTGTGTGTGTGTGTGTGTCTGTGTGTTACAGGGGGCATGGACAATAGTATCTTGAAGCTTTGCGTCTGAAATATGTCCGATTTTGCTTCCAGACGCTAATCAAG
Source organism: Hyalomma asiaticum (assembly GCA_013339685.2). Lineage (NCBI taxonomy): Eukaryota > Metazoa > Arthropoda > Arachnida > Ixodida > Ixodidae > Hyalomma > Hyalomma asiaticum. The sequence goes on from CM023487.1 coordinate 28,201,390, forward strand.
AACCACGTTCTAGAAACAATTGATGTAAAATCGAAACAAAGTGGACCCGTGTTCCTCTACGTGGCTTTCCAAGCGGTGCACGCGCCGTTGCAGGTGCAAAGTGGTTATGGCACTGTCTGCTCAAGCCATAAAAGCCCAAAGCGGGTGAAGCTATGCGGTATGTGAGTGACTGCTTGTGAATTACGACGTTTTGAACCCAGAGTAAGAGGAGCATGGCTCTGACTTAGCCTTTATGTATACTTAAGAATAGACATTGTACGAAGTAACTGTTTTCGTTTCTTCTTAACACGAAAGCATTCTATGCCGTGGTGCACCACGACCGCACTACGTCATTTGCGAAACGGAAATGATTCAAAAGGACGTACACGTAAGTACAACAAAGAATAGCGCGCAGAAAAATTACTGTTGATGACCTCGGAATGGAACTCGCAATGTCCAGCTCCACGACGAAAGGTGGCCGATGCTTTACCACTGCGCTATCAGCGTATGTGATTAAAGCTGCACAAACGCGGCTTACATTCTCCCTTATCTCGCTTCTTTCTCTCTTGCTGAATGCGTTCTTCTGGCTCAGCACGCGCATCGACGCGCACTTTGCCTAGAACAGTGCTGCCATCCAGGAGAGGCGAAGTAAACCTACGGCCGGCGCCTATCCGGTCCGGCCGTGGCTTCACTTCGCCTCTCCTCGATGGCGGCACCGCACCAAGTCAGTTAGAAAGTACGTCTTTCATCGCAGACGCCGTTTCTCCGCCGACTACTCTTGGAATATGATGGCAACAAGGAAACTGCTGCGTTGAGCGCCCAAGCACAGTAACGACGTGGGTGGTTCAATGTAGCACTAGTATACATGATTGGTGCCTTTCATGCGCGGCATTTACTATCGACTGTGTCCAGTTGTTAATTAAGTGAACTACTTTAGTTGCCACTAGAGGATGGTCACGGTCATGGAAGTTATGGAGGCGATGCGTGAACGTGGGCTCTTCAACGCAAACAAGTGCCGCACCAGCCAAACATCGACAGCAATGGGCAAATTCATAACGATGGGCAATGAACATTGAGCTGCTTATGTGAAGACTCATTCCACTTTCGTGTTGTACCGATTCCTCTGACAGAAGGATTAGCCACATTTTTCTAGGGGCGAAGCTCCTTGGGGTGTTGGTCGTTCCCTCCTCCGTACATAGTATGTAGCCACCTGTAGTTTTAGGGGCGAAGCTCCTTAAGGCGTGGGTCGTGCGTCCCCGATGTATGTAGTAGTAGTAGGTAGCCACCGGCGCGTGCCTGCCGGGAGGCGCACACGCGCCGAGGGCGAGCGCGTGGCTCCCGGCACGCGCTCGCCCGCGAGAGACAACGTTGGCGCAGGCAGCGTCTCCTAGCGAGTTTCTTGATTGAGAAATACCGACTGCTCGCGTTGGAGAAGCGTTCACCGGCAACCCACATATATATATATATATATATATATATATATATATATATATATATATATATATATATATATATATATATATATATAGGCACTGCATCTTGACTTGCAATGAAGTGCCGGTGGGAGATTTCACTTGTGCATTGTGCATAGTTGAACCGTGAGCATTCGTAGCATGCGCGAGATGTTATAAAACTAGATGGCGGTACTTGTAGTTGATGATGAAAGATGCGAGATGTTATAATAGGTTGATGACATTTACTCAAGTGTTTCACTTTTAATTGTGGGGCGAATTGCACGGAAGAGTTTCACGGTTTACCAATGATTCCTTCCGGAGCTTCGCCCCACTCATCATCATTCACGCCGTGAATATGCTGTGATTTTTTATGAAGTGCTCACTACATGGTGTGATGGCGCCGCGGTGCTCGCTTCATTCAGATGTATGGGAACGGTTAGCATGGGAGTGTGTCTGTCTGTCCGTCCGTCCGTCCGTCCGTCTGTCTGTCTGTCTGTCTGTCTGTCTGTCTGTCTGTCTGTCTGTCCATCCGAGCGCTGCGGTGCTGCTTAGCTAGTACGTGAATTGATCAATAGATGGCGCGGAGGCGCTCGCTGCGTGCTCTAGTGTGATAGTGTGATAGGAGAGCGCTAGATGGCGACACAGTGTTTGTCACGTCTTTGATGATGTACTGGGCAAGATTCACGGAAGATTCACGGTTTTTACCGATGAACCTTCGGAGCTTCGCCCACTCATCATCATTCACTCCGTGGATATGCGTGGATTTTTTTTACTTACCAGGCTACAATAGCCTCGTTAAAATGTTTCGTGTCGTTCGGCTCACGCAGAAACTTAAAGCCTACGAAAGACCGGCACCACGACATTAAAGAAAAAGAAAAAAGTACGCAGCTTCCGCTAGGTCGCGCGAGGCCAGATAACAGCGAAGCTGGCCGACACTGAAACAGCGGCCAAATTCACAATACTGCTCTATCGTAAGCGATTTTTGCCATTGGTATGTCGGCTGCTCTAGTGATATGTCCATCTTCAGGATCGGCTGAAATTTTCTCTTACGAAACTTTTTATTGTGATTGTTTTCGTGAATAAGGGCACTGGTTATGTGATAGTCATGTGATATTTTGGCGCGAACGAGTCACGTGACATTGCCTTATGTGATTTTGTTGGGAACATATCACGTGACATTGCGTTGAGAGATTTTGGGGAAACATGTCACGTGACATTTTGTTTTGTTGGGACCATGGGACGTGATCACCCAAAATCAATTAAGGCAATGTAATGGGACATGTTCACGCCGAAATCACGTAACGCAATGTCATGTGACATGTCCTTTCGTAAATCACGCCACGCCAAGTCACGTGACATGTTTCCGTCAAAAAAAAAAAAAGACACGTAGCGAAGAGGCACGTGGTATTGCATTATGCATGACAAAATTATGTCTAGATTAAACAGCTTAGCTGTTAAAGTGGCACGACACAGTTTTTTTGGTTAGCTTAAGCAGCTTCGCTGCTAAAAAAATAAACTGAAAAGCAAGTGACAGCTGTGGTAGGAAATTAGTTTGGGTAGTGGTTCATCTTTAAGCAAATTAAGCTGGTTGGTTACATCTATACATGCATATTCATGGAACGGAAACATCTGTTTTATTTTCTCACAGAAGTCGATTTCTACATTTTTCCAGAAATGGCGGCTGCCATGGACGCTGCCGTAGGAAGCATCGTTCAAAAGTTGAAGGATGTGCACATGTGGGACAATTGTCTCTTTGTCTTCATGAGTGATGTGAGTGGCTATAGTTCCAAATTGAATGCCTGCTATATGGATAACGAGTTAATTTAGCCGCGTTTGACGCTTAGGAATGGAACAGGACCGCTATTTTATGACGGCACCAGCTCGCACGACGTTGTTCTTCAAATAATGAAAAATTAGTTTTGCGACACCTTTGCTGTCTCAATGAATTCTGCAAATATTCATTAAAGGGGCCCGGCTACACTTTCCGAATGCTGCCAGACAGCGGGTACGATAAGTCGTGGGGAGCTCCTGTGACCATGTGAGGAAAAATATTACTTTGCTCTCATCGGGGAATCTGCAGTTGGGTTTGTAATATTGCTGCAGATCTTCTCCTCTTCTTCCAACAAATTGTTTTTTCTAAGGAGCGCCGGCTTCTTCTTTTGGGGCAGAACTAGCATCGCCTAATTTAGTGATCGCGGAAAACATGTTCTGTAATGCTCTGTCGACTGCAGGTACGCCAGCAACAAAGGCGTTAATGACGCACCCTGCAGTCACACGTCTAAGTGTCTGCCTCTAGACGATATCCTTCAACAAGCGTGTGCTGTATTGGCGCTCCACTCACTCTCTGCTATTCTATGTATTTGTTTCATCCTTTCCGTCAGCATAAGCCAGCAAACCGGATGCGCATCCAATTGACCTCCCTGTCTTCCTAGGTTCTACCCTTTTCTCAATATCTCTCTTCCTCTCTCAACTTTCTTCGTCTGTTAGCTTTAGCTTCACAAACAGAAGAAATGTATCTACCTATCTTTAAGAAGACCGGAAAAAGTGAGGTGACGTATTCAGCACTCCTCGTGACGTAGTTTGTTCCAAAGAAATAGAAAAAAAGCGGGCAAGTTCCAGCTGTCCGTGCAATCAAACTGGAAATTTCTGCGGTGTCCAGAGCAGTGTTTGGCTCATATCTTCAGAGGACTCTCCTAGACCAATTTAGACCTTTGTTAAGTTCGAAAAGTAGTGAATTCCACCCTGGGCGGTCATCGTGGGCTATTTTCTTAATTTACTTGTCGCAGAAGCTTCAATACATGCTTCAAGTAACCTCCCCGCCACGGTGGTCTAGTGACCACGGCGCTCGGCTGCCGACCCATAAGTCGCGAGCTGGAACCCCGGACGCGGCGGCTGCGTTTTGATGGAGGCGAAGTGTGAGGTCCATGTACTGTTCCATGTCAGTGCACCTTAAAGAACTCCAGGTGGTCGAAATTTCCGGAGTACTCCTCTACGGCGTCCCTCATAATCACATCGTGGTTTTGAGACGCAAAACCCCAGGTCAATCAGACCACCGAACTTGAAATAGCAAGAAAATTTGTAAAGTTGAAACAACGTGACGAAATCACATCGTTATATAGCAAAAAAATATATATATATATATAATTCCTATCAACGCAAACAAGCTCGGAACATAAGCAATTCATTACATGAACAATTTAGTTATATCTGGATTTATTACTTCATAGTTTGAATATCAAGTAACGGACTAAAAATTTCCCGAGTGCCACTGTTAGGTTGAGGTCTCAAAGCCCCGTATTAGACGGAACGAGGAAATGCCAGAAACTATTTCTTTGAATAAGGTACATTCCTGTTTATGTGTTGTACGTTTCCAAAGCGATATTTTCACGCAAGAGCCCTACAATGTTTAAGAATTTCGCTTAATCTTTTGGTGCTGCCGGGCTTCTTTTTGAAGCATGTGTTGGAAGCTGCACAGGGTAGCTGCCAGAGACCTCAAAGTGGGAAAGGAGCTGCGTCAACGGGCGCTATGGCTTGTTACTTTCTTAGAACGTGTCAGCGGGCGCTATGGCTTGTTACTGAAATCGCACAGTACACAGGTTCTAGCATTTGGCCTCCCTCGAAATGCGGTCGCTGCAGGCGGCATTCGATCCCGCGACCTTTGGGTAAGCAATGAAGAACCATAGCCACTGTACAACCGCGGCGGATGTTCAGGACATGCAAGGAACCTCGATAAATTAACGGCGATACGAGATGTTAATTTGACAATTACAAGTTTCCATCACCCTGTTACCTTTCTTTATCGAACACAAAAGTATCCAAGTTAAAGTGGATGACGGAAATGGTTCATTCGGCATTGGCAGGGAGAAATACGATGATGTAGTTCGAACTTGCGTTTTGCTTCAGTCACCCCTCAGTAAAACTCGGAAGGCAACTGACCGCAATAAAATGAATTGTCAACATTGTAAACATTGCAAAATCGCGACATCTGTGACGAAAATTCGGCTATTACGTCTGTACATATCTACAAGCAAAACCTATCCGCACTTTCATATAGCGCTTCATGCATGCAGCGAGAGTCGCCTAGTGTAAAAGCATTAGAGCGCCGAGTGCTACTCAACCAAATGAGCACATATGAGCTTCATGCACCAAGCTTAACGCTCTTTTCACGCAAATGACGTTGGCAAGACCAAAGTTACTAGGCAAGACGGCGCGCCAACACAATGAGATTTACACAATGAGATTTACACAGAAAAAATGTTTCGTCAACTCTCACATTCATGAACGGAGCCTCAAACTTGTGTTTTCGAGCTGATAAGCTCAACGCGTTGAAGGTGCGCTACCGGAACAATTGCAAATATGAAAGAGGGCACACGTTGTAGGCTTTTTATATGAGGGATAAACATTGCAGGGTAACTTGGGATAAGTGTAGCAGAGTAATCCACCACAGCTCTAGAGACGGCGTAGCTACGCAGGTAGTGCAAGGAGCGGCATAGTGATAAAATAAGATTATCGGATAAACAAGACTACACATCCGGCTATCGGAAAAGATCGCTCGCATGTGCGAGTCTCTGCACCCACAATCAGCGGCAGCATTACAGAACTTAGGACATATCAAGGCACATATGGCCTCGTTCACAATGAGTCGCGTACATCTATATTTTATATGATCGTACGTGCTTTTACAATCCTCACCAAGATCGCATAAGAAACGCAGTGCCAGAAAACAAAGAGAATGCCATTTATTTTCCTCTCCACAGCATTTCCAGCTTTACCTCGCACCAGGCAGGCATCACTGAGTTTGTCTGATTGAGATATTGATTGCTAAATTCTGAGGAGGGAAAAAAGAGCAGGTCATAAAAACAAAAACGTACATCGGCATCTCATCCTATCTTACAACAGTTGTCACTGCGGGCTCTGTTGGCCAAACCACTTTGTCTGTAAAGTTGAGTCACTAACACAGTATTTCTCATGCGTTGTAGAACGGTGGCCAAGTGCTCTACGGTGGAAATAACTGGCCTTTACGTGGCAACAAGAACACGCTCTACGAAGGAGGCACGAGAGTTCCGGCATTTGTTGCGGGCCCACTGCTTAAGCGAACCGGCTATACGAGATCAAGGCACGTAAATACAAATTAAGATCCTACTTTTTGAGATATTATTACGTATAAAGCTCAATGAATATGGTACATGCCTCAATCCAGAAATTGAGAGCAGGAAGGCAATTTAGTAATTCCCCTTCACGCGATCGCACCACATTTACGTCACGTAATTTTTGCGTGACTCCGTTTAATTATTCCGGTTCTGATCTTTCACGCGGATTACATATGCACAATTCCGTTTGTAATGTTGCGCCTTGTTTCCATTTACTTTGTTAGGCGAATCCCATTGACAACTTGCGGATATTGTTTAGTCACCTCCAGCCCACATAACGCGTGCTTAGCACCTAGCTCACGGAGTTACCCACGAAAGTTAAAGTTATATTCTTCCAGAAGGTGTCGTACTTAGCATACTCGGAAGCATCATGTGTGGCTCAGAAAGGCCTCCTCTTGTGAACGGGGGCGAATCTTCCAAGGGTGGTCCTGGCATAATACTCTAGAGGAAAGTGACTGCAGCATAACTTAATCCACATTTTGCTCTGTGCAAAATCGCTTATGGCCCCGGCAAGCGGAAAAGTGGCGGAACATACTGGTGAGTTCCTCGGAAGGTGTCCAACTTTGGAGGACTCCGTAAAGCCACTTTCACATTGAAAGATTCCTGGTCAGCGACGAGATCGCCGACATGTCACCCGACGTTGCGCTACCAGAAAGAGTCCTCGTCGAGCTTATGGGTCTGAAACAAATTTCCATGGCAGAGAAAGAAATGTCGCGCGTCTTAAGCCAATCAGAACCCGGAATCAACACACTATATACCTAAGAGGCTCCTTTCAGTATTGTGGAGGCTAGAGACCTTTTTAGGCAGTAGTAAAGACGAAAATGAATCACTATGTTTTAATACTCGCGGCATTCTCTGATGCTCGTCTCCATGGCGTCTGTTCATTTTCCTTTTATTTTCTTGCTTCTGTTTGCTGCCATTGATTTCGCAATTGACAGGCTACAGCTATGTCACCGAGTACTAACGGTTCAGCACAACATTTTATCGTCATTTCCGGAATTATATTGTAAAGAACAGGAAAGAGTGTCGTCGTGACCAAATATCTCGCTCCGGCGTCCATCAGAATGGGTCCCCAAGCACCCCAGCCTTGCGGCCGTTAAATTCTGGTTCTCAGCATAACAAGCGCCTATCAAGATTCCGTGAAGTTGTCATAGCGTCCGGTGAGCTAGCCTGACACGCGCACCTATTCTCCGTTTGATTGATTGATTGATTGTTTGATTTATTCTGGTTCGGTTAAAGAAAGGACGCGAATTGCTGCAGCCCATGTCGGGAGCATGGCTAAGCGTCCGTGTGCGCAGGGGAAAGGGAGTGAAAGAGATAGAAAGGAGAGGAACGCCGTAGTGGACGTATCCGGAAATTTTGACCACCTGGGGTTCATTAACGTGCCCCGACAACGCACGCTACACGGGCCTTTGACATTTTCGTCTCCATCGAAAATGCGACCGCCGCAGCCACCCAGCTCTCCCGCGTTGTCGTTCATGGATCAGACGAGAGAGATGTGGCCAAAGTGAGCAGGGTACAATATATATTTCGGAGCTCTTGTCGGGTGGGACAATGACTCAGTGTCGCATAAAAGAGAGAGAGAGATAAGTGTTGTGCGGAAAGCAGGGAGGTTAACTAGAATAGCACTTCCAGTTTGCTACCCTGCATTCGCGGAGGGATAAGGGGACAGAGAAAGATTAGAAGAAAATTACTAGAGAGAGAGAGAGAGAGAGACAAAGGACGGGAGAGAAAGAGAAGTGATACAGAGAAAAGTAGAAAAGAGAGGCAGCCTTCCTGAGACACGAGTAGGTATCCCTCCTCGGCGAGCGCTTTTCCATGTTGGTTCTCGCGCACCTTACACGCTTACACGTAAAAAGAAAAAAAAAAGAAATAAAGCAACACGATTTTCACGACGTGCTTCCTACTCCACAAGCTAAAAGGGAAACAAGTCGAGGTGGCGTTGTTACGCCTAAAAATTAAGTACCAGCTACTTCAGAAAACGAGTCCGGATTTTGCAGAGAATTGTGCAAATGTCCCTTAAGGTACACAGAGCATGCCAGAACAATACCTTGCGACACGCCATACGCTTAACCTAAGAAGCAGCTCTAAAGTCCAGTTTTCGCAGCCAGACTTACAGTCCCTCACGGTTGTTAGCGCGACATCGTAGTTAAGGAAACACGTACCTTAAGTCCAAACGTGGCAGGTCAGAGGAGATGAAGGTTTTTAGTGATGGAAAAGTATTTGTTTTTTTAGGCGCTCCTACTGACTTTCAATGTCAGGCCCCCGCACGCATCCACAACGGAACACGTCCCAATAACGAACGCTTCGACAACAGGCCTCGTGTTCTTCATTGCACCGAATGCCATTCCTTAGTAGCTTGTTGAGTTCGCGATTTGCTTAATCTCCCTCATTCTCAGAAGCAGAGGAGGAGAACTGAAAGCATGTGAGCAACGGAGAGAACTGAAAGAAAGGCCACGAGAGGGCCCTGCAAATGTTAGCGTGATGTGTGAACTGTCGGAGCTGTATGGTATAGAAAGCAAGAGAAAAAAAAGATGAAATTAGTAATGAAAAAGGAAGGAGAGAACGAAGGATCGAAGGGGAAGGGTGATGCCCTTAGCTGTCCCCGTATTTGGCGCGTCGGCAGGAAAACTGAAGGCTGCAGGCCGATTTTAAAAGAATATGATAGTGATAGAACAGATCTATACACTGCAGTTTTCGAGGGACACATATTCTGAGGCTATGCACACCCAATGCGTGCGGAAAAAATCTCGTGCACGCCAAATACACCTCATTTTGTCTACGTCTTTACAGTCCCATGCACGTTGTCGACTGGTTCCCGACGTTTCTTAGTGCCACTGGTGTGAAGAACTCGTTAGATGACATTGATGGCCTAGACCACTGGCCCGCAATCAGGGACGGAACAGCGGGCGCGCCTAGGGACGAGTTTGTCTACAACTTGGACAGCAAGGGGAACAAGCTATTCGGTGCAATCAGGTGAGAGTTAAGATAAACATAAGAAACAAATGCCTAAGAACAAGTAAAAATTGAAAGGCAGGCACAAGAACTCTTCGACACTCCTGGTGCTTTTACTTCCGCATCCAATCGAACGTGCAAGTAGTGCAAGGAAACTGGGCACGAAAAAACAAAAAGAAAAGCAAAAATAACCCTATATCATCAGCAGCCTGTCTACACCCACTGCAGGGCAAAGGCCTCTCCCATAGATCTCCAATGATCCCGGTTCTGTGCTAACTGTGCCCAATTTATCCCCGCAAACTTCTTGATCTCATCTGCCCGCCTAACTTTCTTCCTCCCCCTGCCATGCTTGCCTTCTCTGCGAAGACAAGACAACCAACGGCTGTCTTGTCTTCGCATTACATGGCCCGCCCACGCCCATTTATTCTTCTAAATTTCTGTGAACATGTCCTTAACACGCGTTTGTTCTCTAACCCACTCGGCTCTTTTTTTGCCCCTTAATGTTCCACCTACCATTTTCCGTTCCATAGCTCGCTGCGTCGTCCTAAATTTAAGCCGAACCCTCTTAGTTAGCCTCCAAGTTTCTGCCCCGTAGGTGAGTATCGGTAGGATGCAGCTGTTATACAATTTCCTCTTCAGAGAAAGTGGTAAGCTACCATTCATTATCTGACAATGCTCCACCCCATTCTTATCCTCCTAATTATATCAACCTCATGGTTCGGATGTCGGGTGACTACCTGGCCTAAGTAGACATATTCGTTCACCGCTTTCCATGCCTCGCCACCTATCTGAAACTGCTGCGCTCGCCCAAAGCTGCTGAACATTAGTTTTCTGCATATTAATTTTGAGTCCCACTGTTCTACTTTGCCTGTTTAGCTCAGTAATCATGCTTTGTAATTCATCTCCCGAGTTGCTTAGCAAGGCAATGTCATCAGCAAATCTGAGGTTACTGAGGTATTCCCCTTTAACCCTTATACCCACGTTTTCCCAACCCAATGTTCTAAATACTTCTTGTAAGCATGCTGTGAATAACATTGGAGAGATTGTGCCCGCTTGTCATGCGCCCTTCCTTATAGGTATTTTACTGCTCTTATTATGGAGGACTATCGTGGCTGTGGAGTCGTTGTAGATGTCTTCCAGTAGTCTTACGTAGTGGTCGTATACGACCTAATACCGCAGTGTCTGCATGACTGCTGAGGTGTCGACCGGGTCAAATGCTTTCTCGTATTAAGGCTCTATATACGAGTTGGTTATACTCCGCGCAGTTCTCTATCACATGATGATAGCGTGAATATGGTCCACTGTTGAACAGCCTTTACGAAACCCTGCTTGTTCGTTAGGCTGACCTAAGGTGGCAGAAATTCTGTAAGCGATTACCTTGCTAAATACCTTGTAGGTGGCTGACAATAACCGAATCGGCCTGTACTTTAGAAGTCCTTTGTGTCGCCTATCTTATTCGTTAGAATGATGTTCGCATTCTTCCAAGATTCTTGTATGCTGGCAGTCATTAGGCGTTGCGCATACAGGCTTGCCAGCTTTTGTAGTATAATCTACCCATCATCCTTCAACATATCTGTCATCTCATCATCCCCAAGTGCCTTTCCCCCTTACGTCTCATTCAAAGGTTTCATTACTTCCTCTGTCATTACTGGTGGATTGTCAAACTCTTCTGAACTACATCCCCGTTCAGTATTATCCTGGTTATCGCGGCTAAGGAGGTAAATATGTTGATCAGGAAGACCCGAGGCATGGTCCTAGTGGCCAGTAAGTTCTTTGTGTTAATTTGGGGAACAGGCAGAAAGCTAAAGCTCGACCACATGCAATAACCGTTCGCCTGATAAACTGAATATTTGACTTTCTAGGCAAGGTGACCTGAAATTAATTATGAGACCATCAAAGACATTTGACAAGCAATATGCAGAGTCGGAGGAGCCATCCGAGAGTACGCCAACGGTCGATAACTCGCAAATATCGGTCCTCTACAATATCACTGGTGAGTCTTCTACCTAGCTGCAGTCGAGTATGACGCAGACTCGTAAAATTTACATTTGAGGCTTGCACATAAAACAATGCGCAGTGCAACAATGCGCAGTTGCATCATGTACCTCCATGTACAGGTGAAGTATTCGGGCATTCGATGTGATGGTTCATTTGTGAAAGGACGGCGCTGCGCGGGCTCACAGTATATAGATGAATGCAAACAACACTAAATGCTTTTGGCTCTGTATACTTTGAAACATAGCGCATCGTACATTACCTGTGTGAATAACGAAATCTTCGAAGCACGGACATGTGTTACGTGATTAGCATTACGTAACGCTTTCGTTGATATTAAACACGGTGAATTGAAAAGGCGCTAGCCTCAACCTCACAGGAGGCGACTACCCATCACAAGCTTCCTTAATATGAATTACATGGGCGTCGTTTCTTCCAGAGGTACTAAGCTTTTCCGACACCTAGTATAACGTAATTGTACTAAGGTTTTGAGACACCTAATTTAACGCAAAACTACAAGGTCAAAAACATATTCAAGGAAGTAGTTCCGCGAACAGAGCGGTTGTACCGAACCAAAAATCACTAAAAGGAAGCATATTCGATGGTACCACTACTTAACGGCATTGTGTCCCTTGTTCTGCTCCTTCTCTTTTTTCTCCGAATAGAGGCTGTTGCGCAAATAAAGGACAAGTATAGAACAGCAAAGCTAAGATGATAATTTCTCGTACGTAGTTTTATGACACAGACATGATACGAGAGCTCAAAGTCAAAAGACCCTGAAATATTCTGCCAATTTTGTACGAACGCATTGCGCCGGTAGAGCAAGCCCTCCACTTCTCTGGAGGACTTGTTACACAGGAGGACACCATTGAGGAAATTACACAGCAGGATCCTCCACTACGGCTTTTCCCTCCTTTATATCTCTTTCATTTCCTTTCTCCTACACCCACGGACGCTTAGCCGTGCTCCCGACATTGGCTGCAGAAAGTAGCGCCCTTTGCTTAACCGAGCCACATTCATCAATCATTATAACTATTATGACGTGGCCTAGCCCATGACACCATGTGAAAACCCGCTCCAGAGAGCCTGCAAAGGCCATGAAGAGTCATTTAACTATCAGTGAAATTAACAACACTGGATTTTGTGCAATTAGGCTCGCACCGCGTTCAAATGAGCGCAGGAGCCGAACGTATAAAAGAGGAAAGAAGAGAAAGAAGAAAGGGAGCATAGAATAAAATGAGTTTGGCTTATAACAGGGTTGTGTACGCGGTGATCTGCCAGTCTGCCTAAACCGTGCCTCATAGTTATAACGTACATAACCAGAAGACAACATCGGTCAACGAAATTTGCATAGAACGCAAGTGGCTAGCGCCGTTCACCTTCTGCGTACGACGCCCGGTCGCCTTCGCAGAAGTCTATTATAAGAGTACTTTTCCTAACTAGGTGCATTCTTGGTAAAGAACCTGCTGAGGCACCTCGTATTCTTCTATACTGCGTATTTCTGTAGAGAAGAAAGTGCCCATCTTGCACCTCTTGTTGCCTGCACCCTTCACTTTAGGTTCCCATTTGCCATGGTGACGACTGCAGGCAAGATTTCAGTAGATAACTCGAAAGCTAATTCAAGCATTTTGCCACAGACTTCACAAAAGGATAATTGTCGTAGTATGCGACGAACCTAACAAGGCAAGTACTTTTGCGCTAGCACATACGCATTATATGTAATTGTATCCTAATGAGAACTGATAACCGCACGAGTCAACAGTGGCGAACACTAAATAACATGAGTGAGAGATATTTAGCGAACATGAAACAGGTTGACCTAGTACCAGCGACCACTAACTTTCACAGGTCATATGGTTCCCATAAATGCATGCACTGCAAGCGTCGGTACATAAGGACAATCGCCTTCGGACCGTGCATACCCTGTTTAGAATCCGGCCTCGCCAAAAAAAATTTCTTTTGTCGTAGTTATTTCTTTATTTCTCTTTCCCTTTCTGTCTCTGCACCACCTACCTCCATTTGACACTCTTTCCGCCGAGCTTTGAGCGGTCGCCGGCGACGGCTGGAATTCAGCACAAAGAACTCCGTAGGTAAAAGTTATTAGTGCTGCCAAATTTTTGGCAGAAGCAGTACAGGCGGTGAAAAGCTTAACTCTGGCGATTTTTCAGTGTCCACGGATCTCAATATTCTCCTTAATTCCGCAATAATTTATACCAAGCCAGGCAGTGGCGATTGACTTAGTTTTCCTGAAAATGATATGTTTAATTTCTAGCAGATTCCCATGGGGTCCAACCTCGTGTTTTTGAGCGTCTTTGGCGCACACAGAAGATGCACATCGTAAAACGCACTTAACGCTTGTTATTGGAATTTTAAGCTTTTGACGCATAATTGCTTCTGGTGCAATGCAGCCGACCCAAATGAGGAGGAAGACTTGTTCTCGAAGCTCAAGACCGAGGCCAAGCGTCTGGGTTCTAAGTTGAGGGCACAGCGCTCTCTGATGATCCCCTCACCAAGCCTGGAAGACAATACCGAAGGTGACCCGAGCAGGCAGAAGCCGGAAGGAGTGTTTGGTCCCGGCTGGTGCACGGCTCCCGTCTGGCAACAGCCCGATGGAGGACTAGAGATGAGTGATGACGCAGACACAGCATACGAATAAAGAGTTCCTAGGTACTCTTGCTTTCGCTTGAGGGGAGTTTAATAAATCTTTAACACTGTAATATGCAAGGAGGAGGCTCGTATTGAAACTTTTGAAACATCACCTCTGACACTCCTGGGTCTATTGGAAGTATGATAAAAACAGGACGGTATCTACAAGGCTAAATTTTTAGTGCTTTGAAAGGGAGCGGTCATTAGACTTTGTTCTCGAGACCTCTCCCGAAGCAAAGCCAAATTTAAAAGCTTTAACTGCTTCGAAAGTAGTGCATGGCTGCCATTTGTAAACAAGGAGGAACGC
>CM023487.1:28215975-28248422 GCA_013339685.2 Hyalomma asiaticum
GATGGAGTCCTTTACATGTACATATGAGATGGTGTGCATCTGCGTCCGTCACGGGAACAGAACAATAAGGGCACGTATCACCAAGTGGTATGGTGCACCAGTTCCACGTAGACATTACAGCCGGTGTAAGGGCCACCCCGGCCCGAAGTCTCCTAAGCACAACTTCCTCCGCCCTAGTAAGGTGATGGGGGAGGGAGCAGACACGCGGTGGGATAAGAGCACGTGTGTCCTGCCGGAGAAAGTTCTTACGGGTGCAAAGGGAGGTGAGTGGTTGGGGTGGGAGGGAAATGGATGGGGAATGTGGATTGGGAGGAAAGTGTGCCGCCTGGTCGGCAGCAATGTTGTGAGGGTTCGCAGCATGTCCTTGTACCCAGTGTACCTCGACGCACGCAGTTGTTGTGCGATTTGGGGCGTGTATGGCTTCGCAGATTTCCATTGCCTTGTGCACTTTTTTAAGTTCTTGTATGGCTGCTAGAGAGTCGGTGAATATGTCTAGTCGCTCAAGTGTAGGTAGCTTAGAGATGGCGTCTTTCAGGGCGCTATGAATGGCTCCATTACCAGAGCACTGGCTTCTTTAGATGTATATTGTTGGTGACCACTGATGAAGGAATGCGTAGAACTGAGGAAGGACGTCGTACCGCCGTCAGGTAGAATAGCAGCATCTGTATACACTGTGCAAGTGTCAGCGCATGTAGAATCTACTGCCTTGTTCGCACCAGTATTTTCGGCGTCGCTTCGCCGTAACCTCGTTGTTTTCTTAGTCGTGATGTGGGTAAATTCCCAGGGAGGCATTGGTTCAGTCGCGTTTTCTATTCGAGAGCCACGCTGAAAATGTGCATGCAAAGCGGCGACAACCGGAACCAGCTGCTTTTTTATTTCACGTGCTTGTTCACGCTGCGACATCAGTTCTGCAATTGTGTTCAGCTGAGCATGTTCCTGCAGAATTGGCACTGGTGTGATTAGAGGTAGCGAAGTAATGGTGCGCATAGCATCACGATTTATTGCCCCAAATTGTGCCAACTGAGCCAAAGTTAGACGTTGAAATTGCGCTTGGTACAAAATCCGTGGCTGCAAGACTGCACGTACGATTCGTCGAGCTACGTCAGTACGAGCTCCAGCTGATTTTGAAGCAATGCGTCGGATGAGATGGAGCGTTTGTGTGGAACTCTGTCCAATTTTGCGGAGCCAGTGTGCAGCACTGCCGGATCGGTGAATATCAAGGCCCAGGACGCGGATCTCTGAAGCTTCTGGGATAGTTGACGCGCCAACTCTAAGTGTAAATGGGCTCGGAGTGAGCTTTCTGCGTCCTGCTTTATTGGCTACCACAACGTAGCTAGATTTTTGTGCGGAGATGTCAAGCCCAGCTTGCCCAGAGTAGTTGTGCACGACATCAAGGGCTTCTTGAAGCTGTCGAGATTGTCTTGAAATGTCTTTATGTACGGACCACAAAGTAATATCGTCCGCGTATATTAAAAACTTAACATCCGGAATTTGGTCTAGTTGCCAAGCAAGGGGCACGAGAGCAATATTGAATAGAACAGGAGCCAAGACCGAACCCTGTGGGACTCCTCTGTTCGACGTGAAGCACCCTTCTTGCCTTCCATCTACTCTTATCGCAAAAGTGCGATTACGGAGAAATGAATAGACGAAGTTCACGACCCTTCGTGGAACGAAGTTCAAGACCCTTCGGCGGGCGTCAGTGCACGCGCAACCTCACGGTTGCGCATGCACCGACGCCCGCCGCGCCACCACGGCCACTACCTACGGCCGCACCGCCACTGCCCCGAGTCCGACGCGTCCGAAGTTGGCAGAGCTAGCAGAGCTCAGCTGGTTCACCTTTGGCAGCGTGGTGTGTTGTTTATTTGGCAAGCCTGCGATTCGCTAAAATGGATATAGGTATTTTAGTCCGTCTTCAGTTCCCAAGTAAGAACGAAATCCATTTGTGCAGGATGGTATTTCTTGTTCCGTTCAAGCCACCAGGAGACACGTGTATCTAGCATCTTTTCTGCGAGCTTGCAAATAGTTGGGGTTAGTGAGATGGGCCGTAAGAATTGCAGATTATTTGGAGGTTTTCCTGGCTTTGGTATGGGGACAACAACTGAGTGCTTCCAATCAGGTGGAACAATACCAGTCTCCCATACTGTATTAATAGCCTCTAGGAGTGCGGCAAGCGCTGCCCCTTCCATGTTCTTGAAAAACCTCATAAGGAATGTCATCGGGACCCGGTGTCGTTCATTGCCTGGACGTTTCAATTGTCGCTATGAGTTCAGCCATGGTGAACAGGCTTGATATATCCGACGTAGCACTGGGGTTGGACTCATCATGGTCAGAGAAGGTTATGGGTGACACGTGATCGTACTTTGGAAAAAGAGCTCTAGCAGCGTGTTGGGCAAACTCACTTGGCGTACATTGCATCGCTAACCTCACGCTTGCTGCTGGATCATGTTGCTTGTTCCCGCGTTCCATTGATCGAAACGTGCGCCAAAGTGCTCTGTTCCCAATTCCGGATCCAAGGTGTTCGCACCATTTGTACCACCGTCTTCGAGAAAGTTCCTTTTCGTGTCGACGTGCCTTCGCCGCTATGTGGTTAGCGCGTGCGCGGCCGCCAGGTATGTCAGGATTTCTCGACGCATACACTTGTGCTTGACGTCGCTTTGCCCAAAGTTGCAGAAGAGCAAGATCCGGTTGAGGTTGTTCCTCATCAACTGTGGATGCCCTACGAGTATTAGACGGTCCCCTGTTCTGAGGCGTTATATTCGTTAGAGGAATTGTCGAGCATAGGATATCAAATGTCTACAAGCATATGCAGCATTTGAGCCGATTCTGAAACAGCGTGCTTGAGCGCATTCGCGTACGGTGGAGCAGAACAGCAAACGGTAGCGTATGCTTAGACAATGCCGCCACAAGTTCGCATTGCTCACTATCACGGAATCAAACACATGCTGCGAACGGAAGCGTCGAACTTCCCCAGAAAGGTGGGGAACCCTTTATGCTCGAAACACAATGTGTAGTCATCGATGAAGCAGTACACTCAGCATTCATCTCTCGCTACCCGATCGGTGCCGTAATCCGATATGGCCAATTGTGGCCGTAATTGCCTCCTGGGCACCACTATAATTCTCACAGGTAAGCTTGGTTGGTTTACCTGCGAGCATTGCCACGAAGCTTTAGTCTATTGCATGCCCCTTAACGTTTGCAAATCATTGGCATACAGTAAAATAATCTTTACGGCCAGCGGTGCATCTTGAGGTATGTGGCGATCGAGCCCCGGTGACGAATGCAGAATCCGCTGGCCTGGCCAGCGTAGGCGTGGCCATTGTAACACGGAAATGTTCAGTGATGCAGTGCTTTGGGCTTGTTGGTATGACATTATGAGGCAGATAGGGCATAAAAAGACAAGGACGAAGAAACACACGTGTGTGTTCGCGCCTTTCTTCATACTTGTCTTTTCATGCGCTATAAGCCTCGAAATGTCGAGGAACAGCCAAGTTGCTAAGAACGAAGATGACGCCGATTTTCCCACGCCTGTCTTGATACCGGGTGCTCTACTTACTGTAGTGTGCGAGCGATCATATTATGCCGGTGACGCTTGCAAAAGTTTCAAATTTTCCTTTCAGAAGCCCTTACTGTGCCATACTGCGTGTTGATTTGTTTATCTCCAAATTATTTTTGACATGTTCGGACAAGCGATCAGTATTTGGTACGACACATACAAATCTCCAAACGTACCACAAACAACGTGCTTGCTTTTCGAAACTGCGTGGTTTGTGTATACCGTGTGCATGACTCCGTCGTTCCTCTACCGAGATTTCCATGCTAACCTTCTACCCAAATATTTCCGCATCTATCCTCATGGTACCTCTATCGTATCGTGTGAATGATCTCTTCACCACAATTCTAGTACCGTACATACTTGGTGGGCCCAAATCCAGTGTGACGTTAATCACTGCACAAGTGTTGTTTTCGGATGTAAAAAGTGCAATTTCGGAGCCTTCTTTTAATCCTCCTGTTAGAAGAGAAAAAAGAGCTTGTATAAGAAATGCACAAGTCTTCAGATGCGAAACGTGAATACAGTAGCATTTTTCACCTCTATGATAGCAAATGTAGACAATTTTCTATATCTTTCGTGTGATCCACCGAATTGTTTTCGGTGCTGAAATCGCCGCGTAATTATGCGCCTACGTATTTCTGCGCTTTAATTCTCTGCAAAAACCGGACCATTTTCTTCATTTTATGATTGATTTGTGGCGTTTAACGTCCCAAAACCAGCTCTGATTATGAGAGACGCCGTAGTGGAGGTCTCTGGAAATTTCGACCACCTGGGGTCCACTAACATCGTACAGCACACGGGCCTCGACATTTCGCATCCATCGAAATGCAGGCGCCGCGGCCGCGATTCCATCCCGCGACCTTCGGATCAGAAGCCGAGTGCCATAACCATTAGACCACAGTGGCGGGGCTCTTCATGTTATGGGTCAGGTATAGCAGAACCATGGTAGAAACTTTCGGCAGGTTAAGGTCACCGGGAATACTTGAAGCACAATCGCCATAACAGGCCGCGGGACTCACCCATAAGTTAGTCTGTGTGCGTTAGCTTGTGATAAGGCGGGTGCCAATGTTGCGAGAAAGCAGTCCTTCACATCACGTACCAGCGAAGACTAAAAAGGTGAATCGCTTCAAGTGCATCGCAGTCGAAGCATGGCTCAAGGTCGCCACCATAAGCGGGACGTTACGTCTATGGTGGTCTTCTCCCTTATTCTGAATGTCATTTGTGTTTAACTTTTTTTAGAGTTGCACAACTCGGAATTTTTTTTTTTTGTGTGAACCGAGGATTCACGCGACATTTGTTTCTGTCGTGCTTACCTGAACTAAATTCGAGCGCTTTATACGGAAATAAAACGTTTAGCCGATCGACCCTGTTATAAACCTCGCCTGGTCGTCGCATTGCAGAATTGGTACCTCAAAAATTTCAGAGAGAACGGGAAGGGCAGCTGTGGCATACTCGGTCGCGAACCGCAATTCAAACAGGTGAAGGAACTGCCCGCGAGAGAAAAAGAATGCAGAGTGGTTCTTTTGCCTAGTACACTAGGCAAAATACGGCGTATCCACTGCGTTTTTTTTTCAATGTCATCGCTCTCGAATCCGTTATAGGACTCCTCGCTGTCGGACGCACAAGTTGCAGGAACACGAACTCGGTCGTTAAATTCACGCTAGCAACTGATGCGGCTTGCGTCCGTCCGTCCCATTACAGCCGTCCAGATCTATTCTCGTTAACTCTAGGCCTATAAAAATGGCAACTCACAACGCCTATCGTCTCCCAGCCGTAATCATGAGTGCCTGTGCGGATCAGACGTATGCTGTTGGTGTGCAGTCCTTACCAGGCCTAGCAAAATTGCAGCTATGCAACAAATTTCTTGTCCTTTTTAATTGCATCCTTTCTTAAAATTTATTCACTTCCATAAAAATTTAAAAAATATAACTTGCCAAGCGAGCAGGCCTTGAAACGAGGTTAAATAGGGGCCGGGGGCCCTTGGTTCGGGATTTGGCGGTATACGCTGTTCTGTGATTACTTCCCAGCTTTTATGGTTTAGAAGAACGATTACAGTGTTTGTCTTTCTCCGGTCATTTGGATAAACGTGGTGATGAAAGAGTGCGTAGAATAACGAGGACCATGCGGAATAAATTTGGCATCAGGTCACGTCTGCTTTGAATGATTTATGCATGCGGAAAATAAACAATGGTTGGCTTATAATACTCGTGCAAGGACAGAATTGAAGGTTTTAATTAATAATACAGTTTTTCATACCGAACACTTTGTTTCTCAAAAGGTATTGTTTTCTTTAGCAAATTGGGCTTGTGTGTTCTACTCAGCCAGGTATTTCATAAACTAAAAATTTCATAAGACTTTTTTTTGCAAAATTGTGTATAGAAAATGACGTGAATACCTGGTTGGCCAAATAGTATGGCATATGGGACGTCATACCCTTCAGAGAAAAAAGTGCCTTCCACCGGGTACCATGACCTGTTGAGAGAGAAAAATGTAAGTATATTTTTCTCGTCGCAAACGATATATGTTACTTTCAACTTACTTGTTTCCTTCGTAGTACATCGATCTATTGAAGTATATAGTTTCATCTGATATGTTGACCATCTGATCTACCTTGCATGTAATTTTTGTAGATTTAAGGGTAGAGTTGTACGTCCAAATTGGATCGCTCGTGTTCATGAACTGCAAAAGAAACGATAAGTATTGTAGTACCGAAAGAATCAACATACAGGGCCTGAAAATGCAATTCATAACTAACAAAATATTCTAGTAAGAAAAGCTGTTGTGCTGGTTGGTTCATTGCAATTTGGAAAAAACCAGCCAAAACGGACGCACACAGTAAAATGGAGAAGACAGGATAGTAACAGTTGGTAGCCCAGCCTCTATCCTGTCTTCCTCATTTTCCTGTGTGTGTCCGTTCTGGCTGTTCTTTTTTTTTTAAATAACAAAATATGGTCCCGCCCATTTCACTGAAGCCCCGTCACACATTTGTTTTCCTGTTCCTCGTAATGAGGCAGTCCTGAGCAAGTCGACTTAAGCCCAATGTTATTAACGAAAATCCTTCCGAGTAAAGAAAAAAAATTCCCTGATCCCTCTGCCAAAGGAATCGGTATAACACGAAAGCGAAATGTGTCTTCGCAAGAGAAGTTGAATGCTTATTCAACATCGAGGTGAACTTGCCCATTTCTATCGGTGTTTCGCTGGTACTGTTTTGTTCGACGTGGATGAACCCACGTCCCTGCATTGCCTCCATAACATCAAGGACCAATCCCTTGTTCTAACTGAAGTAGTTTATGTAATAACTGGACAGTGTTCGTAGTAAATGGCGCGCGACAAAGGTATCAGTCATATTTGCTGGAGTCACATGAATCCGTCAACGTCGTTACCGTGCTGGGGCTCCTAACGCAGCAGTTTTCTTGTTCCCACCACGCTCAAGAGTGGTCAGCGGAGAAACACTACCCACGATGAAAGGTGACCGGTGCTCTACCACAGCGCTATCGGCGGAGGTACGCTCGGAGCTGTACGAACCAAAGTTGGTACGAACGAGGCTATGTTCTTTCTAATCACGCTTCTTTCTGATGCACGCGCGTCTCCGTACGCACACATCGAGGCGGACTTTGGAATGCGCTTGAAAGGTGACGCCATCCAGGAGAGGCGAGACGAAGTAAAGCTGCAGTGATCCACTTCGACTTTCTTGATGGCAGCACCGTTCCTGGCAATATGCCGGATATGCGAGCGCTGAGCCGGACGAGAGCTTCGAAGAAAGAAGGAATGTTAGGCGCGTTCGTACAGCTTCAGTCTTGTGCGGCGCCAGCGCGGTGGTAGAAAACCGGCCACCTTTCGTCGTGGAGCGGGGTGCTCCGAGTTAAAATCCCAGGGCATCGAAAGAAGCTTTTCTGAGTTTTTCTTGGCTGCTCATGTTTGTTTTACTGCGTCATATCCGTTACGGTAGTGACTTAAGAGGTCTTGGTGGACCCCGGCATAAAACACTTTCGTGCTAAAAAAATTACAGCATATCCCCGGAGTGAATGATGATGAGTGGGCGAAGCTCGGGAGGTTCATCGTAGATCGTGCCGAGTTCCGGATTAATTTAGTTAACGCGCACGCTACGAATCCTTATGGTTCAACTATGCACAAATGAAATCTCCCACTGGCACTTCATTGCAAGTCAAGATCCAGTGCCTATATATATATACATGGGTGGCCGGTGAACGGTTCTCCAACGCGAGCAGTCGGTATTTCTCAATCAAGAAACTCGCTAGGAGACGCTGCCTGCGCCAACGTTGTCTCTCGCGGGTGAGGGCGCGTTCTCCTTCTTTGCGAGCTGGTAGAACGTTCATCTAAGAAAGAGCGTTTCCATAGTCAGCGCACGCCTTTCTCTCTCTCTCTCTCTGTCTCTCTCTCTCTCACAAGACAGCACGCGCCGAGGGCGAGGGCGCGAGCCTAGGGCAGGAGGCGCTGAGGGCGAGGGCGAGGGCGCGCGCGTGCCTCCCGGGAGATACTGCCGGTTACGCCTGACGCGGGACATGGTTAGACTAAGAGGAGCTTCACCCCTAAAAACAAAATCCCTCAATGGCCACTACTAGGAACCAAACACCTACAGCTATTATGGATCGGTGGGACTCGTACGAAGTACATCGGACGCCTCAGTGAAGTTTTTGAGACCACTGGGGAGCGTTGTTTTGTGTGGGCGTACGAATAAACTGACTATAATCAGTTTTGTTTATTCATACGCGACACAGCTTCCACGGGAGTGCCACCTCTCTCGGCTCATTGTACGGTCATGATAACATTTGTGCTGTGGGACAATTAAAGAAATGTATCCTCTAAGAAATGCCGGGTCCATGCAGAATGAGCGAGAAAGGAGCAAAATTCGGAGGATCTTTAGGTTTGCAATTCAACAGTCAAACGCAGCAGCTTTACTGCAGAGCACTGGCATCGCAATCTTGGCACCATCCCGCCGTTAAACATGTATAGGCTTCTAGTTGCATAAGCGTCCTCTAGAGGTGCCTGCTCGCGGAGAGTTGTTACGGGTAGAAGAAACGGAAACATTTGCCACTTTAATATTAAGAGTGATAGCGCTTCACGTACCAAGATGTGATATAACTGTCATTTCGTGATATAATCTAGAAGAGGAGCTCAGGGGAAGATGGATGCTTGAATCGATGAACAAATCGAAAATACGATTTAGAACAGCCGTTGTCGCAGGAGCCAACGTTACGACCAAGCGGACTTGTCTTCGTCAGGGCGGCAAATGTCGCAGGAGCCAACGTTCCGACAAGCGGACTTGCCTTCGTCAGGGCGGCAACAGTTGCCGCCCTGACGAAGGCAAGTCCGCTTGTCGGAACCAAGGAGGTTTAAAAAGAAATTCTGGAGTGGAGATTTTGTGCTAAAGGTGAAGCCGGCGGCCGCCATCTTACTACCTCTGTAGAATAAATCACGCCCGTTGAGAGAGAAACTATTGTATCTACACAGAAAAATGCCCTAGATGACTGCCGTAGTTCTCATGGCGAACGCTGTCGCTGGTCTTCCTTTTCTTCTTTGTGCCGCTAATTCGCGCTCGCGCTGGGACAGCACAAATAATCTTCAATATCCTCCGCCCACGAAAAGGTGCGCCGTTCCAGTCCTCTAAGACACCGAAAGTTCAACAGGACAGAGATGTTGTACAGCTCTTCGTATGACAGAGCCGTTTGGCAACTTTACTGAATAGACCCTGATGTTTTGATCACGCCCTTGATGTGGCTCGATGATTCTTCCAGTCTTCCAAAGCTGTTGCGGTGCTTTATCTACGTAAACGAGCACTAAGTCACCAATTTTAAAACTGCTGGAATCTCGTGCCTGAGCACTCGCATGATGTGCAGAACGGAGACTCAACAAATACTCTTTTCTCCATCGTCTCCAAAAATGCTCAGTTAACTGTGTGCGATGCATCCACCTTCTTGTAACTGTGGCATGCGAGCTTGAAAGGTTGTCTTCTTGTTCGTTGTTGGGAGTCTTGTGATCCTTTTACCAGTAATGAAATGAGCTGGTGTCAATACTTCGATTACTTCTGGTGATGATGAGAGGTAAGTAAGGGGCCTGGAATTTACCACGGCCTCCACCTCGTACAACACTGTGGTCAATTCATCAGGCTTGAGTCTTTGCTGACCAAGAATCTTTCGCAGGGTAGACTTCACTGTTCTTATCATTCTTTCCCAGAAGCCTCCCCACCATGCGGCTCTTTCGGCGATAAATTTCCACTTTAGCCTTCTTTGAGAGCAGTATTCTCGAAATTGACTGCTGAACAGCACACTTGATAGAGATATTTCCTTTGAAGTCTTCTTGAAGGTTCGTGCGCTGTCCGTGTATACGACGTCAGGTGACCCACGACGGGCCGTAAACCGTCGAAATGCTAGCATGAAGCTGTCTGCGGATAGATTGCTGATCAGTTCTAGGTGTGTAGCTCTCGTGACCGCGCAAGTGAACAGAGCTATGTAACTCTTTAAAGTCTTACTGTCCGTCACCACGTAAAGCGGACCCGCGAAATCTATCCCCACAGTCTGAAACGGATCGGAGCGACACACTCTTTCCCGTGCTAACGGTGCCACAGGAGCATTCGCTGGTTTAGCTCTGTACGTCACACAAGCGTTGCAGCCTCCAATAACCTTTTCCACGATTTGCTGGCCACGTGGTACCCAGAACTTCTCTCTAACTTCAGTAAGAGTGTCTTGCACGCCACCATGAAGAACGCGTCGATGACAGTCGCGAACGAGAAGTTTAGTAAAATCATGATGCGGAGGCAGAAGAACAGGATGCTTCACCGTTTCTCTTTCTTCCGTGAATTGCAACCTGCCTCTTATACGCAGCCGGCCTTCCGCATCCAGATAAGGATGAAGTGTCTTTAAACTCGATCGTTGATTTAACGTTCTTCCCTTTTCAAGTTCGTCAATCTCCCTGAAATACACTTATCCTGGCACTACCTTAATCCAGTAATCTTCCGCTTTGTTCATGTCTTTATCTGTTATGCACAACGATTTCCTCCGAAGTAGTGCAGTTCTGCAATTCCTGATGAATATAAAGACCCATGCCGTGATTCGTAGGACCCGTGTGAGGTTAGAATATCTTCTCAGATCCAGAATTGGCCAAAATGTTCTGACGTACAGAACTTGCACGACACTTGGTTCTGTGTAGTCTGCTTCATCACATCGTGTCTCCAGTCTATTCTTCGGCCATGTTACTTCATCCTTGCGTAACCAGGATGGACCTTGCCACCATAGTTCGTTGCGGCTCAGTAGATGCAAAGATATGCCCCGTGTCAGATAATCTGCAGGATTGTCAGACCCAGGACAATATCGCCACTGACCCTTGTCAAAGCTTCGTTGAATTTCGGACACCCTATTTCCAACAAATGGTTGCTGTTGCGATGGTGATCCTCGTATCCAATGCAGGGCTACGGTTGAATCTGTCCAAAAGGCACGTCTATATTCGGTGCAAAGGCATTGAGAGGCTTGCCCGGGAATGTCGCCAACCTGGCTGCAAGCACCGCTCCCAGAAGTTCTAGTCTGGGCAGTGTTATCTTCTGCAAAGGTGCTATTCTTGACTTCGCAAATAGAAGGGCCGTAGAGACTCGATTATGCTGCCCAGCATATCTCAAAAATGCGCAGGCTCCATAAGCTTTCGGGCTGGCATCGCAAAACAGGTGCAGTTGCGTAGCTTGATCTCCTTTCGAGGCATCCACCCAACGATTGATTGCCGTCTCTGGAATATGTTGCAGTTCTGAGCACCAGTTTCTCCACTGTATACCAAGATCTTGTGGTAGCTCATCGTCCCAACCAAGCTTCCTTTTCCATAGCTCTTGAAATAGCAGCTTTGCCTGAATAACAAAAGGAGCTAGCATGCCCAAGGGTTCGAATATTCTTGACACAGTCTGTAGCACGGTCCTCTTGCAAGGCCTTCGTTCGGCCTGGAAAAAACCAAGCGCCGACTTTGAGGCAACCGTCATAACGTCTGCTGCCGGATCCCATATAAGTTCGAGCACTTTCACTGAGTCTGAACAAATGTCGGTTTCCCCTTTCGTAGCGAACAGTTGACGTAGTGCCTTCGAGTTCGACGACCATTTCCTTAGTCGCATACCTGCCGAATTTATGATGACGTTCGCCTCTCTGTAGATTCGCTGAGCTTCTTTCTCTGTGTGAGCTCCGGTGAGTAGGTCATCTACGTAGAAAGATTCAGCTAAAACCTTGGCTGTAGGCTGTAGTTTACCCTGTACAGATGTCAAGTGCTGTCGCAAAGTGGCATTTAGTAGAAATGGGCTAGCTGCAGTTCCAAAGGGAACTCTGGTCATTCTCCACTCTTCAATATCAGGTTCAGGATTTACTGTACACAGCATCTCTTTAAACCACAGAAACCGAAGAGAGTCTCTGTCTTCTTTCCTGATACCAATCTGTAAAAAGGCTTTCTCTATATCTGCTGTTAAGGCGATTTGGTTCATCCTAAAGCGTATCAGAAGAGCAACAATGTCAGTCAGAAGGTTAGGATCTTTTTCTAAGTTTTCGTTTAGCGACGAACAGTCAGGTCCATGCGATGATGCGTCGAAGACTACACGTACTCTAGTAGTTGTAGATTCACTTCGTACGACGGCGTGATGCGGCATATAATAAACCCTAGATGTTCTGTCTCGATTTCTTTCAAGTTCTTCGGGAACTCGTTCAGCATGCCCCATCCTCATATAATTTCTTATGGTCGAATCATATTCCACGGCGAAATCCCGGTTATACTTCATTTTCTTTCCCAAGGACAACAACCTTTTTAAAGCTTCTCGATTGCTATCAAAGGTTCCCCCGTCTTCTTTCCACGGGAGGGCAACCTCGTAGCGATCGTCGACAAATGCGAGTTTTCTCTGAAAATCATCCAGGACTGAAGCACTGAGTTTCGGTACGTTGTCGTCCTCTGTCATAATTCCAATGGCCTCAAGTTCCCAGAACTTGCGTAGAACTGCATCGGTCGTTTCATTTGAGGCGTTCACCCGCAGTACGCTAACTTGCGTAGCTATGTTGACCGCTGTACTGAAGGATAGAGGTCCTTGAAACATCCATCCGAAGGAAGAACCAAGGGAGACGAAGTCGATGTTACCGGAACAACGTCTAATCTCGCCTGTCCTGCACTTCCACAAGTGATCCGCTCCAAGCAAGAAACTTATTCCAGGCACGGCGGTCATCTCGGGTGAGAGTAGCTTGTCGTCGATTGGGCACCCTTTGTCTTCAATCTCTTTTACAAACTCGTAGTTTAATGGTACCTGTACCACATCGTTGCAAATGAAGGGAATTTCTACAGCATGTACATTGGCACCAGACTGTCGTACTGACTACGCAGGCGAAGCTCTACGACGTGGTGCAGCCTTGAATGAGATCCTATTTGCCCAAAGATGTTGAGACTCAGATTAATTCTTCCTATCTCCTTCAATCCTAGCGTCTTCGAGACATCTTCACGTATGAAAGTGCGTTGGCTTCCACTATCCGCAATCGCACGGATGTCGGCGCATTTCGTGACTCCTATATCCCAAAGTGGAAAAGTCTGCAGCAAAATCTCTGAGCCTAAGCTTGTGTATGAGCTTGTATGAAGACCGTTCGTTGGTACTGTACTTGCGGTACTGGGAATTTCAGTCTTCTTAGGCCTCCACGTCGGGTCACACACTGAGGACACATGTCTTCCTCGGCATTTTCCGCATTTTACATTTCTGTGGCACTCTTTGGAGAGGTGACCTTTCATGGTGCAACGAAAACAACGGTTTTCGGAAGTGAGCTTCTTCAGCTTTTCTTCTCTGCTTATCTCGCTAAAGGTCCCTGGTTCGGTCCCGGGTTTCGGCACCACTTGTAGAATAAATCACGCCCGTTGAGAGAGAAACTATTGTATTTACACAGAAAACTGCCCTAGATGACTGCCGTAGTTTTCATGGCGAACGCTGTCGCTGGTCTTCCTTTTCTTCTTTGTGCCGCTAATTCGCGCTCGCGCTGGGACAGCACAAATAATCTTCAATAACCTGCTCGGTCGAACGTTGGCTCCTGCGACATTTGCCACCGTGACGAAGACAAGTCCGCTTGGTCGTAACGTTGGCTCCTGCGACAATCCCTGTTCTAAATCGTATTTTTTGCGATTTGTTCATCGATTCCGTGATATAGCTGTTTAGGTGCGCGACGTGCCCGTTGTTGGGCGCCTGTCAGTCAACAGGGCAAAAGTCGACTGACTCAGCCTGGGCCCACCAGCCACTTCCTTGATAACCCGTCCCACTGCTGCACGGGGTTGATTATGCGAAGGCCACTATCGAAAGTCATTAAGGAATAAATCCAAAGTGGAAGAGAAGCTCAGGGGAAGTTGGAGGCTTGAATCGTTGAACAGATTGCTAGAGACAATGTAGAACAGGGAATGGCGCTGGAGCCAACGTTTGGACAAGTGGACTTGTATTCGTAAGGACAGCGACTGCGTTCTCGAGCATTCCTTTCTGTACGCAATTGTACGCTCTCCCCCGTCCACAGATGGAGAGCAGGAGAAGATCGGCGTCTGCAAACAACAACAAAAGAAGAGGTGGGGGCGGGGGAAGACAAGTCCACTTGTCGAAACGTTGGCTCCAGCAACATTTCTTGTTTTGATTGATTTGTGGGGTTTAACGTCCCAAAACCAGCTCTGATTATGAGAGACGCCGTAGTGGAGGTCTCCGGAAATTTAGACCACCTGGGGTTTTTTAACGTGCACTGACATCGCACAGCACACGGGCCTCAACATTTCGCCTCCATCGAAATGCAGCCGCCGCGGCCGGGATTCGATCCCGCGACCTTCGGATCTGCAGCCGAGTGCCATAACCACTAGACCACCGTGGCGGGGCAACATTTCTTGTTCTACATCGTGTTTAGCGACTGTTCTTCGATTAAGGAATAAAGAAAGGCAGAGACGATAAACTCATTGCGCATGATTGTAATTATGAGAAAGAAAGAAAGAAAGAAAGAAAGAAAGAAAGAAAGAAAGAAAGAAAAGTCGAGTTACGCAGAGGGGCAAAGAAAACGCACTCGTGCAATCGACGTTAGCCTCAGGTCACGGC
This sequence comes from Hyalomma asiaticum, assembly GCA_013339685.2. Taxonomy (NCBI): domain Eukaryota; kingdom Metazoa; phylum Arthropoda; class Arachnida; order Ixodida; family Ixodidae; genus Hyalomma; species Hyalomma asiaticum. The sequence goes on from CM023487.1 coordinate 28,230,594, forward strand.
TACGTGATAACGTGATAGTAACGCTGTCACGCCGAAGCGTCTTCTCTAAGCCGAAGCCTTACAGATTGCCTCGTCCACTCTGGTCGACGCAGAAAGCATAAAGAGTACAACTGACACGCAGCTTGGTTGTATAACTGCACACACACATAAGTGTCAGCATGCCACTAGTCCAAGGTAATTTATCAAGTATAGAAAGACCTTCTTCTAAGTAACGTATCAAGCTGCTTTCCTATTCCCGTTGTACACTTGCACCAACTTGCTATACTACGAAATAAATTAGGTGCAGTAGCATTATGTGTGAAACTGCTTTCCTTGCACTGCTCGTTAGCATCAGCCAACATGAGCGAAAGCCCTTAATGTTCAACGGTTTTATTAGGTGCACCTACTGCGGATGCTGTAATAATCATCTGATGAAGGGCAGCCTACAACTAAATGCACAAATCTATGAATACATAGTCACGCTAGAGCCGCTAAACACTGGTGCCTCTAAAAGAAAACATCAAGAAAGTCACGGCAAGGCGGAACATGCCAGCTACATAGGCGACAAAGAAACACTGCATCTGCTCAAAGAGTAGCATCCAAGAGCACCAGTACTGAAACTAGCCGTGGCGTTAGGATAACAGAGCAGAACGAAGAGCAGCAAGGAAAGTGGGCTGTTAAAAGCACCTTTTTGACAATTCAAAAAATAATCAAACCTAAGACACATTGGTAGAAGCTTTATAAATTGCGCAGCCAGCTATTCCTCTTACAATACACTATATCTTGCCGTGAAGGCGCTTTTCACAAGAATCTGATAAACATGGGAACAGCAGACACAAACTTCATTGTCATGTTTAAGGATAGAGCCATGTGAGAACGCAAATTTGCAAAAGATGCAGAGATGGCAGCGCATCCCCTAATGTACATGAGATGTGGTCGCTTACCATTTTAATGTCATGAGGATCGTGCTCGGGCCTCGGGATTACAGAGACATTGGATACAGATGTATCCAGCAGCATAGCCAATATCAGCACGAGATGAGAATTTGCAGCTTCCATTGTTGCGGTACGTAGTTATATTTTTTAATGCGAGCAAATTCAGTCTCAACACCCGACTTGCCCGAAATCTTGATCTGGGGAATCCACTGAAAGCATCCTATTTATAAGGAGACCTCACGTGTGCGCTTAAGTACATTTTGTCCGCGACATTTATATCAAGATATCTTGACACTCCTTTGTTTCCCGAAATGTCATTCTTACAATTGAAAATGTAAGCTGAGCAGCTAAAGGTCTCGCGTACGCGTCATTAGCTGCAGATTAGGTACTTTGATGACGGCAACAATTCCTAGCAATGACTGGCGTCCAACTTTGCAAGCCACATCGGCTTGCCAACATCCATAGAAACACAAAGCAACACGTTATTGCGTCAATGCGTTTAAGACCAACAGGAAGGATACGCACGCATCATCTCCACTGTCACAGCAGCTCCGATTGGATGCTCAAATTAGCCCCGTGGGTGCTCATCGCCAAGGATGTACACGTGATGTTATGATTACCACCAGAAAACCTTCACTGTGTAATAATAATATTTATTGATATGTGTCCTAATCACCAAGGATGTACACGCGATGATGTTATGACTAGCACATGAAAGCTTTCATTATGTGTAATAATACTATTTATTATGAGATGTGTCCATGCACAACAATGTATCATCAGGTCAACGAGATAGGGCAAAACGAAACGGACAAAGGGTGTTTTTTACTATGCCTGCAGCACGATTTGTGACATCGAGACAGATGTGGCATGGGCGAGCAAAACTTTTTAAACTGCTTCACTGAAATGTATCAGTTACAAATACCTCGTCAAAAGCACTCAGGCAGTAAAAGTAACAAAAAGTCAACGATTTCTCTTTGACATTTTATGCTGATGGCACAATCAATGAGAGCAAAGAAAATGAAAAGGTGGAAGCTAAGCAAAAGGATAAGCGATGCGTGCATCGTTAAAGGAGAAATCCAGTGATGTACGCTTACTCGAAATAGGTTATTCATATTGCTACGAGGCTAGCGTGGGATGGAACATACCACCTATTGGATGGCCCATACCACCAACACGTCAAGACAAAAAAGACGGACTGTCTGGTGCGCGGCTGTCCGCCATCTTGGTTGATGCTGTGCGCCTTGTTAATATATTAACAAAAATTACCAGCTGCCTCTACATCTCCTGGAAAATCAGACAGGGTATCAACCTACTGTTCGTGGGTTCGTTGTCGCACATCACTCAAGTTGCTACCTCGGAATTCCATTGTGTAAAATAAACCATAGCCATTTCTTTCATCAAGATGGAGGAGGTACCTGAAGTTGTTACAACAAATTATACATCCATTGCAACGCCAGATCATATAGACGCACTACAATGGTCGATTTTGGCGGCGATGTTCTCTGCCGCCGCCGTCGCAGTTGTTCGTAACCGCCAGTGCTCATAATAAAAAAGAACTCGATGGCTTTCCGGATTTCAGCACAGCTCAATAGAAGCGGTGCCAACGTGGTTTCACACTTTGTGCGCTGAGGCACGGCCATGATAACAGCAGTGGTGTGCTTCAGGACCTCCGTTCCTCACACGTCGAGTATGGAGGAAAAAGGAGAATTAAGAGGAGGAGGAGACGGAAAGACAAGTGTCCAAAAAGACAGAGATAACGCGACTACAAATACAAGAGATGAAAAAGACAAGCAACCGACTACAGAGAAGAGGAAGAAGACGGAAAGTAGAAGAGGAAGGAGAGTGAGCCATATATTGTCAGGTGAACAAGAACAACTGCGAACAAGAAGAGTAAACGGGGCACAAGGGAAAAATACGAAAAAGTAAAAGCATCCAGTGGTAGAGGAAACGGAATATCTATAAGCTGGAGGGGATGTAGACCAGAACAGAAGGATCGGAGGGCACTCAGTGTAATTTAGGTTTTGCTGTGACTCTCCTGCATCGTCTGCACTGGCCCGGTGTTCTTCTCACTTTACTGTGAACGACAAATACTGAAGAGAAGAACACCGCTGAAAAAGGGAATAATCATATAAGTTCTACTGCGGCAGCGAAAGCGACCACACTGACTCATTTTTATAAAACCAGAACTAAGGACATCAAAACGTGCTTAACTATAACACCTTCATGGCAATAACTGTATAGCAAAATACGTGCTGTTTACTCCAAGGTTTCGCGGAACCCCGTCTGGCGGGTGGCATAGATTGCCTCTCACTAAACAGTGCTAGAAATACGTGCTGTGGCGGAAAAGCTGCCATATGTGTGTTCTCGAAGCATTTTACTTCGCGGGTGTGGTATGTTTTTGTTATTGATGTTAGTATAGTACGTTTCAAAATTGTACGCGACCACTAGCAATCCTAACGCGGATCCTGGGACGGATCTTGATAAGCGAACCGACGCGGCACGCATAATCGCCAATGTGCGGCCTACTTAAGCCTCTGCTGTTGATTTATGGTACTACGAGCACAACGAGTGACAGTTTGGTGAGTTTGTAATTCATCCTAATGCACTGGTGCACGAAGCACCATTGCAGCATGAATTAGTATGAATTCGTTTCTGTAGAGAAACCCTCAGTCAAGCTGTTTGCGGGTTCTTATGTCAGCACATGTTGTTCCGTTGTGTTATGAGTATTTCTTTTTTTTTATTCTTTCTTGTTGTCAGGGGTTATCTCTCGGCGTTGCTATCTGTGTGTATATATAGGGCTGTTTCAATAAATCCGCAGTTGATAGTTTGCGCAGCGTTTCCTGTACTTCATTGCGTTTATGTTTGCTTCGCGCACCGTTGAATTAGTATATATTCGATTCAAAGTTGAACGCACCGACAAAGAGCATCTCGTGACTGGTTTCACATTTAAAAAGACACTGTCCATATCTGCGGACTGGCGCGCCGTGTAGCCGTGCCTTAGTGCCTGCTGTTAATGAAAAGACCGCAGTAACTAAGGACAGCACCACAGAAGGCCGTTAAGAAGAGATTGATTCCAGGAGACGAAAACGATGTGATAGCGCGGTGCGTGGCACACGCTGATGATATCCCAGGCCGGATCTTGCTGGAAGCGCGGCTGGGCGTGGCAGCCCTGGACTGGCCTACCGGGACATGACTAGACGCTCTGCAGGATGCGTCGCGCTTCCACTGGCGGGACGGGACTGACTGCTGCGGGAGGAGACTCTAGCCATCTCCTACAACGGCGGCCAACTTGGGGCCCTGGAAGTTGGCCCCGGCTGCATTCCGTGAAGGACCGCCCTCGTGGGATGACCCGCGTTATTCATTCCGCAACATGTGCGAGGCCTTCCCCTGGGCACCTGATGGTCTTCTACCGTGCAAGCGGTTGAGCAATAGCAGTTAGCATACGAGCAAAGGCCGACGAAACATCTGAACGATGGTGAAAGGCGCCTGTGACACCAAGACGGAGATGTTCCCGAAGGTTCGCACTGCATTTCGGCAGAGGTGTTCGAAGCCGATCACGGCAAGGAGGTTCGGAAGGCGAATCACAAAGACGAGACAGGAGAGTAGATGCCAAGTATGAAGACGGCGCCGTTATGTCGACGGCGGTGATACTGATGAGGATGACGCCATTCCTGATGGCGAGGGCTACGTCTAGGAGAGAAACGACAACAAGGAAGACTATGAGGATGCCGAGCTATTGGCTTGGAGGTTTAGCGGTTCTGTTTCCTGACGTGCGTATGTAGGATTAGAGGCAAAAGGAAGACTCGCGTGCATAGGGCGCCGGAAGAAGGCCGGCGGTGTTTCAGAAGAGGAAAGGAGGGTTGTGGCGGGGAAGAATAAGAAGAAAACGAGGAGGGAACGAGGGGACGGGGATGAGAACACCGATTCGGACGAGTACGAGAATGCAGGCAAAAAGGGTGAAGGTTGTGGTGCCGTTGCATGCTCACCATGCAAAGGTTTGTGGCAACGACCCACCCTTCCATGGGCTGCAGAAGGGAGGCGGTTGGCGGGTCTCACTGCGGCTGCTTGCCTGCGGCTTGGCGGCTGCTCCCCCCGGCGACCTGCTGGTGTGCTCTTCAGAGCGAGTTTGGTGGGGCGACCAGTGAGCGCCTGCTCTTAGGTTCGGTTTAATACCCGCCGTGCTGCAAGACCCTATTACCGGAGCTGCGCGGCCTGCTCTCCTTCACTGTACCATAGTCTGTGCACCAGCTTCCAAGCTTTCTTCGCAGGCAGGGACGAAAGCCGCCCCATCGTCGTTGGCCAGTACCACGGCCGGCCAGTGGCACCGTCTCCACAGTGGGAGAGGCGGTGTGAGGTTCACCGCCAAAGGGCGTTGAAGAAGAGACTGATTCTCGGAGACGACGACGATGCGATAGGGTGGCGCGTGGCACGCGCTTCTATTCCGGACAGGACTAGATGCCAATTATAGAGGCCACAACAACAACTAGATGCGCTGCTGGGTGCGTCGCGCTTCCACTGCTGGCTGGGACAGACTGCTGCTGGTGGAACGCAGCCATATCCTGCAATACTGGGCATGGCGGCCACTTTATCGCGGACTTTTGTTATGTAACGTGCCCGGCAGTAATATGTGTATCATGGGTTCATGTCTCTATGTACCTGAAGTGATTAGTGTAGGCCCATTGACCTTTTTACGACGACATCCCATGGGTGGAGACTTATTGGAGTCCCACTGGGACCGCATACTGTTGTGAAAACCTATTTGGAACATTTTTTTCGATAAAAGCGTTACGGTTCCTTCGAACTACTCCCATATATTGAGCGATGACAGTGCATGAAATTCGCTAGCATACCAACAAGCAGGAAGCAGTTGCTCATATTCATAGCGTTTTATGGCCAAGCAGCGTTTGAAAGTGGAAACGTGAGACGCATTTACTCCGACGTGAAAATGCGTGATCTCGTGCCGTTTTAATGTTGGTTTGCTAGCAGTTAGGCCTCTGCAATTTAAGCATCTTTGATGCAGCTGTGCTTAACAGAACGGTTAAAAGCAGCACTGCATGGACGATATCGCCTGCCATTGTACGTCTTTGCAGCCGTGCTCACTGAGAGGAACCTCGGTCGACGATTTTCGGTTTGCCTTGCGCCTTTACACGTACGTCATGTATAGGTTGGGGCATAGGCCTTTATCGGAGCGCCTTTACGCCGAGACATTTCTTTCTGGCGACATGGTTATTTGCCTCGTTAATTTTTTTAGTTCAGGGTATTCTCTAGTAAGGCGAAAAGGGCATGAGTGCACGAAGTGCTTAGTCCTTTGCTCACGAGTTAGTCAGAACAAAAATATCTCGAGTATTAAGGGGCGAAACAACACTTGAGTTCGCGGCTAGTAAATGTCAGGGCCCGCAAACAACTTACGCCAAGAATAACGTCATCAAGCTGAAACAAGGGTTAACTGACCGTTTTCTATGCTTTCGGAGCATCTTGGGTGCTGTTCCTTCTTGAACTATGCGTGCTGCTGAATTTAAGGAGTAGCAATTATTGTTCTCTATGAACTTTTACGAAATTAGGCAATATTGCCAACCAAGCACAGTGAAGATATGACTCGTGGCCGTCACATGACGCGTGCGAGACGTTAGTCAGTACTGACAATTGTCACAAGAGGGCGCTACAAACAGTGGTAACCATTTGCATTGGGCCCTAGTCATAAAATACACCATTAAGCACAACGGCATACACACGTCCTCGCGAAGAAACGGCGGCCTGAAACTGCAGCAACAGCAAGCTCAATGTCTTTTTTTGTTGTTTCATGGGAACTGAGGAAGAACTAGGTATGCTGGCACCCTCGTGGTCTAGAGCATACATAAGCATTAAGCGGATATGAGCAAAGCAGAACTGAACCTTGTCGCCCATCTCAGCCGTGCCGAACACTGCCGGCGTGGTGACCCAGCATGGCGCCATCTCTCGAAGAGGACGGCACAAACACGGGACGTGAAGCTCACAGACCACTGGCGCTGAAACGAGCACAGGCAGTCCTATCTCGCAGCCAAATGATTGAGTGTATGGCTTTTGGAACATCGCTATTGAAAATTACAAGCTTCAGCATTCTAGATACCAGAGTTTTAATGATATTGCAAAGAATTTGTTCGAACAGTCACTAGCATACATTATATCGTTGGGATTGTCCGTTTGCGGGTTTTGTAGTTGTTTTGCTTTTTTCAAATTCGGGAAGTGCAACTTAGGCGCTATTTTTTAAGAGGGGGAAATCATTGGTTCTTTGTTCAACCTTCCGGAAACTTGCATACTCTCTGCTTATATTTATAACACTTAATTTGCAAATGACAGCCTTATAGAGTCTAGTTTGTTGCACGCAGCGCGGGGCACCATATTTCATCTGCAGTCGGTCATGCTTGCATCGACGAACAGGAGGAAAAAGGAGGGAGAGGAGAAGAAGAAGAAATTAAGGAGGAGGAAGAAGACGATTGCAGAGGCGAGGAAAACAAGTAATAAGGAAGAAGACGGCGACGAGGAAGACGAATGGAAGGAAAAAGCAGAAGACGAAATAGATGAAACAATGACGACAAAAACAGGAATAATACGATGACGAAAAAGAAAAACCAGAGCACAAGGAAGGTGACGAGGAAGAACAAAAACACGAAAGTGACGAGGAAGAAGACAGACGACTACGTCAATAAAGTTAATGGAAAGAGCAACTACGGTGAAGACGAGGACGAAGCAGAAAAAGAATGCTATGGAAAAAGTAGACGAGGGGCAAAAGGAGAAACATAAAGAACGAACGTGAAAGAATTTTTTTGAATATTTCGATTTTCTTTAATTGGAACTTCTTCCTTCCTTTCTTATTTTTTCTTAGCTTTAGTATCGGCCTTTTAATTTTCCCGTTCTATATATCATTACCTGCAGTGTGGCCGTACCCTCTTGGTATGGCCACACTGCAGCCAATTGGTACATCGTGGGTATGCACCAATTCTAGAGGCTACAACAACAACAACAACAACAACAATGACAACAACAACAACGTGAAAGATCTGCAAAGCGCGCAGTAACGATTAGCTTGCACTGTGACTGTGCTGCCTCCCCCTGCGCATGACTGGAAATGTTAATACTTCTTCCACGTCTTTGTCATCTTATTCCTTTTCTTCTTCATAATTTGCACTCTCGATTCTTGTCTTGCTTCTTTCCACCTGCTGCCTCTTTTACAGCGTAAGCTGTTATTGGCTCGTAACAATGTTCTATTTTGACAGCGGTGGTGTCCACCAGCGCCGGTGTCCATTACCGCTACCGCTGACAATCAGGACAAACTCCGCAGACCCGACGAATTGTGGGATCTGTATCATGCGAAGCAGTCAGCATGAAAATTGTCTACGCTCAACTTTTCGTCATTCAGTAAAGTGTTACGAGTAGTATCAACGCCATTGTGTGAACTGAGCGGTTGTGCACGCAACGTGGGTTACCAAGTCACGCCCACTCCACTGTGACGACAAGGGTAGCTCATGCTGCGAAGTAACGTGCGCACCCACGCCAGTGCAAGCTACGGTGGGCTTATGCGCATATCCGAAGCGTCATTTGCTGGCATATGGGTACAGCGTAGCACTTCAACGAGATTCCATTCGTGTTCAACGCTTTGGACATTTAACTGGTCAGGGCCTGACCTTTTAACTACCTTTAAGCTGCTAGCTTTGGTGAACATTGAACTGCACTTTGCCTAAAGGGCGCATGCATTGTGCTATCCTTTAGCTTAACATTTAGACCAATGTGTACGAAATAAAATGACCGACCATGCCAGGCCCGTTAACCCAGAGCTCGCTGAAATGTATGAATCATCGGTATAAATCTCTGGTATCATTGACATTTGAGATACAGCGGCCGAAAGTGCTTTGTCCGTACTAGGTGTCTTTAGTCGTGCTCGGGAGCTGAGTCAGCCACGACGTAAACACCAAAGTATTGACCTGTCACTTTTGAATGTAATATCAGGAATGAGTCCACTTCGAAACACATTACAGGCTAATAAGGCGGCGCACTGCTCATTCAATATTGTATACGAATTTGCCTTTAAATCGTACACGTTTTGGATGGTATACTCGTACGTTACAGTTGCAGATCTGGAACATAAATAGCTATGTATGGGATATGTTTCCGGTGATATCATTCATGAAGTGTACGGTAGAAAGACAAGAGCGTAATTACTCTTTTGAATAATTTTCGTTGTGACAAGCGCAAGGCGCACCGTAAGCGAGGGGAGAACGAGAAAAACGAATAGGAAATGCAGGAAAGTTAACTAAGCACGTGCTTGGCATATGTAAGCTAAAGTGATTCACGCGAAAATCAGAAAGCAATCCACAAAATGTTTACATGTAAATTCCAGAAAAGGCTCTCCGAGCAGTTTTAGATACACTGTATCTATATATATATATATATATATATATATATATATATATATATATATATATATATATATATATATATATATATGCGTGTGTGTGTGTAATGAAATAATGCTCTTGCAAAACGGTTCCTCATAGGGTTTCTAGCGCACAGCTTGCCAGAGCTCCCAATTTGCAACGGCTTATCTAGAGCCTTGTTTTAGTCTCATATAGTCCTTTCTGAAGTTCCGGCTCATATCTGTTGAACCTGACAGTATTTGTTTCCTGAATGTCAATAGTAGATTAATAAAAGTAAACTACAGCATCGTGACGTGGAGCGGCCCAACGGGCTGGTGGTTTCGTATGTTTTGCAGGTTTTCGGACGTCAAATGACACAAGGTTGAAGAAAGTACAGCAAATGAGTGGTATGAGTGAGACCAAGACTCGGAAAAACTATTGTTCTCACGCCAGCAATCGTTCATCTCGCTTGACATGGCTAATGTTATAACAATATGACTAGTTATCCGCAGCTCACACAGACATCGTTGTGTAAACGCGTTTGTGAAATCTCGCATGCTAACTGCGAGATTTCATAAAAACGTATTTAATTTGCGCATGCGGATCATGGTTATGTACGCACATTTGCTTCAAATAGGTCTGAGGTTTCCCTTGCGGTGTATAATACTCACGTGCATGATCCCGCGCCACCACTGCTATTAGCTCCGTTGGTTTTTCCTGCCCGGTTCGAATCACTTTTGGCCGGTTGGTTAAATCGAGTGACAGACAGACAGACAGACAGACAGACAGACAGACAGACAGACAGACAGACAGACATTTGTTATTGTGAGGCATAAACAATATAAAAATAATAATAAAACCTCGGCCCGCACCTTAAAAAAGACAGACAGACAGACAGACAAATTTTTTCATGTTTGGGTGGCTCAATAAGGACTATCCCCTTTAAAATTTTTTCTCGGAGGCAGCTGTCGCCTAACCGATGTAACAATGAAATCTCGTATCTGTGGTGGTACAACCTAGAAGCTAAAGATTCGAAACACAAGCCTCAGCTTTCCAACACCACGTGAATGCAACATGGCACACCAGGTCAAGGCTAACAACATTCACTCAGCCGGGGCTCCTACCTGCCTATTCCTCGCTCACGTCTGGGCCACGCCCGTATATCTATAAAGAAGATGGTCTTTCTTGGGATACTTGAACGCAGAAATTTTGGTCTTTCTGTTTGTCTGCTGTCAGACGATTCAGCCCCCCGGACAAAGTTTAAGAACTTGCCTAACGTCCAGCCATCTTGAACTCGTAGCGGCGTTCATACTTGTGAACATTTTCGATCAAAAAGCAAATATTACGCATATCTGACGCGCAACATCGATGCGTAAATATTAGGCGGTGTGTTCCTTTACTAGAATATACATAGATACCTAATTCTAATGACCCTAGCCCCGCCACGGTCGTCTAGTGGCTACGGTACTCGGCTGCTGATCCGAAGGTCGCAGGATCGAATCCCGGCCGCGGCGGCTGCATTTCGATGAAGGCGAAATGTTGAGGCCTGTGTGCTGTGCGATGTCAGTGCACGTTCAAGAACCCCAGGTGGTCGAAATTTCCGGAGACCTTCACTACGGCGTCTCTCATAATCACAGCTGGTTTTGGGACGTTAAACTACACAAATCAAATCAAAATGACCCTAGTGTTTCTTAGGCTGCGCTAAAAATGCGACTCTATGAACGAAAAAGACCTCTGCCGACGATTTCGTGCTGCCACCTGGCAGTTGCCCAGAGATTCCGCACAAGCTCATGTTTCCCGACGGCGCTGCCGGATGGCGTCCATATCTCACGCAGCGTAATATGGCCGGCAGAAGACCATCATGTTTCGACGACATTTGCAGCGAAGCACGCAGATGCGCGGCCAATTTTTGCGGATATGAGCTAAACCTTACTTTTCATCGTTTACTGACACGTAACTTATCGACGTGTCATGTTATTCGTGTCACGACCTGGCGCTGCTCCTAGACATACCTTCGTATACCTTTCCTTATCAAACGAAGTAGACGTGGATTTTATATTCCTTGCTCCATATGACTTGTACGAATTTCTTTACCGTGTTAATGCGACAAGGTTAAGGAGCTCATGTGGCAGGAACTCCCGTGTCCCTGTCGGCGTAGCTGTAGGCGTTCACTGTGCAAATAGCCATTTCGAACAACTACCGCAGCAACTCCGAGCACGTCACCACGCAAGCCCGCTCCCATAGCGCAGATACTTTAGTGAAAATACTGATTTATCAAAGTCGAATCTGTCGTAACAATTATAACTCTCTCACAAAAATTTAATGTATGGCTTAACTAAAACATACTTGCATTGTAACTCGGACTGTAATTTGATGTGCGAGAAAACATGGTCACCTAACGAGGAAACACTAATAATTGCAGCATTTTATAGAAAAGTCTCTAATTTTAACGATTCCTTTTTTTTGATACGGCGATGTGAACGGGACGATTTTGCAGTGTCCGTGGATCACACTGAAATTTTCTATTCATATTCTCCCCAGTCGAGTTACAATATGTCCCAAACTAGGCTGTTGTTAGTCATTTAGCTTTCTTGAAAATATTTTAAAACATTAGAGGATTTCCATTTACATTAGCGGATGTCCATTTTTTTCGATAATTTGCTCTATAATATGGAACATACCAAGTTTCGTTGTGACGTACTTTTGTTAACCTTTCGCTTAACCTTTAGTATCCACATCCAGCGCCTTAGTGAGTCACCGTGTCAAAAACCCTACAGCGAGCGTTTTGAAGTGCAACGAGCTTCTATGGCTCTCCCCGGGAGTTCACATTTGCTACGCGGCGGTGAAGACATTCCTTAATGGACATTCTGTGCCTTCGGTGTGAACAATACGCAGTATGTGCACACCTCGGAGACAGAGTAAACCGTGAATACTGGTAATACCAACTCGATGGTGCTACCAGTATCGGCAAATGTAGATTGCCTAGAGGCACCGCAACCAATGTTTAAGTGAAGAGGCCATGTGTCGTAGTGCGTTGACTCTTGGTATTGATGCCGCCATGATACTCTTAAAGGGGCGCTGACACGAAAATTTTCGTCGGATGTTTTTTTTTGCTGCAATACGTAGCTGAGGACTTGTTAACCATAACACTGCTCATCAATTGCTCCAGCGCGCGTCAGATAATTACTTACGGCCTGTTTATTACCGACTAGTTTCAGTTATGGTTTGGAAAAGCTAAAAAAACTACAAGGCGCCCGGTGCAACTGGCGCCATCTAACGCTCGCAATGGGGTAAACGAGTTCGATCACGTGAGCACACATAACTGTTACGCGCTTCCGCACGACAACCTACGCGTGCTCGTTTTCTTTCGCCTGTCGCACGTCCTGCGCGTTGTTGTCCCTGCTACTATATCGTCGTTGGGTGGCAACTATTTTCTTGAGGTCTGGTGTTGCCGGCAGTCTGCTAACGCAGCCTCAGCGAATAAGCAATGGCGGCTATGACATCATCATTGCTAGCTGAACTGTTCGGAGCTCGACTGCCGTGGTGACGTCGCGGAAGTTGGGGGTCCCCTTCAGGTCACCTTTGCTGTTGTCGATGTCATGATGTACGGCGTCTAGCGTTCGATTGCGCATACGAACTTCAATAATCATTTAAATTACTTTCGGTGCTGTGTTCGCCGTTGATATTTGGTAGATGACATGTGCATGTCCATAAAAATCGACTTCGCAGGCTATCTTAGAAGCGAAATTTTTGTGTCAGTGCCCCTTTACGAGCTCGCGGCCACAGTAGTTTGCTGTAGGTGGTGACAACCAGTAATCGAACGCTAGTTGCTTGTCGAATCAGATGGCCTCCGATTTTCAGCGTCAGGCGCGTTGAATACTGCCTCGCTCTAGGGAAAACAATCCAGGCAGATTTATCCACTGACAAAGAGAGGCCAAGTGACGATAAATGCCTTTCGACGATGGGAGCTGCGCCGTGAAATATAAATACAGATGTCATCTGCATAGATCGACATTTTAACAGCCTTCCAATAACCTGCTTTCCGTCGGGAAGGCTAGCCATGGCGACGTTAAACAGCAGAGGATATGGAACCTTCCCTTGTGGGACACCCAGGGAAATGCGCCAGTCGTCGCTCATGATGTTGCCGAGTTTAACCCGGACAAATCGGTCTCGGAGAAATTCGTGAACAAATGGAAGAGAATTCCACAAGATTCCCATGGCTTGGAGACCGTTGATGATGCCTGTCGGGAGCACACAGTCGTATGATTTGGCAAGGTCCGTAAGACGGCGACTGTCGTAGGGCCGTCGGCATGGTTGTGCGCAATGTGGCTTAGTAAGCTCAAGACACTGCCCTGCGTGTTCAAACGCGGTCTTGCACCTTGGTAATCTACGTCGTTGCTCAAGACGCCAAGTGATCCGTGCGCATATAAAACGTTCCATCAGTTTCGGCACGCATGATGTTAGCAATACTCGGCAGTATGAGGCAAGCTGCACAGGATCCTTTCTACACTTAAGCATTGGCACTGTCCAGGTTGCCTTCCGCGATTCTGGGATATCTCCTGTGCTGCATATGCGATTGAATATGTCCAGAAGGGCAGGTCTTGGTTATAAAGCAGAGTTCTCAGCATCTGATTCCTGATCATATTCGCACCGCAGCGTCTACTTACCTTGCCAACCACCAGATCCAACTCACGATATGTGAATGAGGTATCCATCGCATGAAATGATTGGCTTGAAAGAATGTTCACCACTTCTGCTGTTGTGCCACGTGTGTATATGTCCGTGAATTCTACTGCCAGTGCTTGCAGCCCTTTTCCTTGCTTCAGAGCAGGTACTTCAAATGGCCTCTGTATGCACAGCTTTTCGTAAAGGCTGTTCAATACTTCCGATATCCTCGTCATGGGGTCATTCGTGTATTGGCTTAGGAACGGTTCCGCGTACACCAAAGCGTGGCTATTCAAAACTGGACGATGTGCTTCCCCCTTCTCGGCCTTCTGCGGGGATATGGGCGACACTGAACATTTCGTCTGGTTATGTCCGCAGTCCAACGACGAGAGAGCAGCAGTGGCCAGCAACCTTCAAAAGAGCAGCCTTCGGCGCAGGACTTTTGAGGACATTGTTTTCCCCGGAGGGACAGCGACAGTAAGGAAGAGAGTGCAACGAGTGCTGCTAGACTTCCCTAGAGACAGTGAGTTGATGGATGCTTGGTGACACATTCCGGACCGACCCATAGGAGGATCGGCCGGAACAATTGCCGCCTTTGTATGCAAGGCTAAAGTCGCCTGATGCGACACCACCAGCACCACTTCTTACTTTGTCCTTTCCTTGTGTTTACATTCCTTGTTTACAAGTCTATGTTTTCCGGCACATCTTGCGTTGCTTGACTGCTTTAGTGAACATCTGTCACCACATCTCAAGGTAATTGTTCTTATTGTAGGGACGGAAAATAAAGCAGAGGATTTGCACGATTATAAACACAGGAATGAATTTATACACGATGGAGCGACAGTGGGACATAGGTTAAGGGAGGTTTGCAGAGACGAGGCAGTCAAAGCATACGGAATGGTGGTTACCATTTGTACTAATTAAATTGTTCAGCAGGCCTGCGGGACTTTTCCCTTTTCGCTTTTTACTATTTCATTACAAGATTGTCTAAGTGCCACGGCAAATTTAGATTAACTGCTTATGTTCTCGGATATGTGTTTCGATGGACTTCTGGAGCTTTTTATTGATATCTTGTAGTTTTACAGGTTGCAGTGCAATTTGTCCTAAAGATTCCCACTTTTTGAGCAGCTGTAATTCCTGCAAGTTGAGCACTTCAGTGTGCAAAACTAAGCAGCACATTCGGGTCATGTACAGACGCTCCCAATTCTATATGAAACTCCAAAGAAACAACTCCTAGGTACTTTAGACTGCGATTTCGCAGTAACGCGTAATTATATTGTGTCATTTGGCCAACGTTTTGAGATTAGCGCTTCACACGATGATGACGAACATTTAATCTTGACCCTGTAAAAATATGCTCCTTGCGTCAGAAAAATTCTCAAAACGCGAACTGAAACATGTTTCAATAAGTGAAGATACAAAAGTGCGCTGAAATTGCAGTTGATAACATATTTTTATGCCGTGGTCAATGGTGAAATTCGTTGCTGATAGTTTGCCTCCACCGCCTCATGTCATTCAGGTCTGGGATCAACATTTTCTGACACATCGGAAAGTAGGTGTCTCTTCGTGTGCCTTTCCTGTATGTGACGCCTACTAACTTTACAACACAAGACCAATGTGGCTCCCATGCGGTCGAGTTTTTCACGTGCAGTTCATACCATGGGTCTGCAAAAAGAAATAAAAGAAAAGATAAATAGAAGAAAGGCTGCACAGAAAAATACCGTTTAGTAATCTGTGGCGTCACCTCTACGCGTCCCTCAGCAGGCTCACTACCTCTACAAGAAGGTAGATCTGTGTTTTATCGTACCTGTGACGTGTTTATCTTGTCTGTGAAAAGGAATAGCCGGCCCTCTATGAAAGCGCCAACAACATCTGTTAAGGAACCTATATTTCTTTTTGCAAAAAAGGCAGTCGTGGTTTTCAGATAGCACGCTCACACCTGGACCTGCGGAAGCTTACTCTAGTAACAGAACTGGCTGGCATTGATTGCAATGTCCTTAAACGTTACAGCTGAAGGGAATCCCAATTATCTCCGGAAATTAAGCTTCCGCATTCCTGCCTCTACCTTAAATTTCTTGCCAGCAGTGTCACCAGTGAAGGTTTTCGAGTTTATGAACTGTTGATTTGACTGATTTATAGGGTTTTACGTTCCATAACCACAATCTGATTATGAAAGACGCCGTTGTGGAGGTCTCCAGCCCCCGTATGTCTGAAGGGAAGCGTAGAGGTTATAGATTGACCACAAAGATGACCAAATGTTTTTGACAATACTGTTAGGTGTAGGTGTGATTAGCTTATATTAACAGCAGTTCCGGAAGTCCGCATCGCGGGTATTGGCTACCTACAATGGCCGTATAGTCAAACACAATTTTCCGGAGTTCGCATCTGCGAAAAAAACTGCTAAAATATTGCTCTTGGGCGCCTCTAGTTAAAAGGAAACACGCGTGTTGCAAATTTATATTAATATCTTAACAGAAAGAAATCAATGGTGTTTGGAATCCTGCTGTACGATTTATCAAAGGAGTAACACATTTTAAATTTTTTGAAGCACAGTGATCAAGAGAACAATTTTGTCAGTTTTTCTATTCGCTTTGAAAGGTCCATAAACCAAGGCGTTTCGACTTTAACGCTGAACCAGTTAATCGAATAAAGGCAGAGCACTTGACCAGATTCGGTTGCTGTAGGCGTCCTTGCCTAAAGTAAGAGTTGCTACCAAATAACTTTATGGAAATGAAGGGGAACACCAACAGAGACAGTTAAAAACTGCGGAAGTGAGCAGCACAACAGCGGGAGCAAGAGGTACTCCTGAAATCTTTGAGGGTGCTCCGCTGGCCTCGTAAACCAGACTTGCGTGATTAAAGCATCCCCCCAATTTATTTAAGCACATAACACTCCTAAAGCTTTTTGCTCCAATATTGCATGATCGTTTTGCCGGTGTAACACACCGTACATTACCTGTATTCGGGATCCATAGAGTAGGGAGGCGCAGTTAAAATGCGTGTACCTTGTTATATCCACAAGCTCCTCACGTGTGTCTGTCAGTTGATGGGTTAATTACGGTTAATCGTAATACCCCTGTCACAGTGGACGTTTTAATGTCATTCGAACGCAATGACATTCGCATCGAATGACATTATTCCGCTGCTACACGGCGACATTTAACATCATTCGAATCGAATGACTTGTGAAGTCGAATGAGTTCGAGCAACTCATTCGCATTCGCACTGGGACCGAATGTGTACTCTCTACCCCAGAGACAACGTAAACCTGCGGCCCTGGGCATTCCTAATTTGTGAAACGTCATATGAAAATGGTATTAATTTAGCGCGTTCGCCGATATTTATCATTTTAAAACGAAAACAGCCAGGCAGGCCGTAAAAGTATGTGTTTACTCTCGACATCAGCGGCGTCTGACCGGCTTCGCTATTTCACCACAGGGTGAAATCGCGAATGCAGTTTGCTTGAGTGCTGCGCTTATACACAACGTCTTAATTTAGTGACGCATAAATGTACAGAAAAACACATAAATGTACAGAAAAGCTGCTAGCCAGTTAATTTGCAGTGATCGGCCATAGCCCGACCTACGGTCACCGCGTCCTGTTAATCCATACTTTACGCATTCGATGGTCTCCCGATATAGGGTGACTCCGAAGCTCCTCGCGACTCCTTTATCGAACTCTTCCTCAGTTTCATGATTACAGTTCGTTGGAACGACAACGTTTAGCTTATTTTAGCTTTAGTACCAAAATGATTGATGATTGTTTTGTGGGGTTTTACGTCCCAAAACCAGCTTTGATTATGAGAGACGCCGTAGTGGAGGTCTCCGGAAATTAGGACCACCTAAGGTTCTTTAACGT
>CM023487.1:28248522-28300625 GCA_013339685.2 Hyalomma asiaticum
GGAGTGCAAACTCAAATAGTGACTGATGCTTATTTCACAGGGTAAACATAACAAACATTGGGGAGTTCGAGAACGGAACATCAAGAACAAAAGCAGCAATAGGTTTACCGCTCTCTTACTTTCAAATACAGGTAAGCTTAAAGCTGTGGCTTTGCCTTGTGTATTTGCTTGTCTACACCATCAATGGTGTAGTTGACATGCTAGCTAATTTATGCTTCATTCATTCAGGCTGCGCAGTCGTGTAAAGCTGAAATGAGCGCATGTGTGAATTACTCGAAGATACACAAAAATCTCCTTCCAACTATATATAGTGTAACGTGCACCACTCACAGACCACAAAAGACAAGAAACAGTGCTTTTCAAGCACCATGACTTCCGACTCCGCCATTGTACATCTTCAGCCTCTTCCATCTAGCTGTGTCCTGAACCCACGCCCCAGTGCTAGTCACATTATTCCGTAACATCACTCCACCGGCAGAGGGGTGACGAAGAAGCATTTGGACGGTCATGGCTAGGTTTAGGGCGAGAGCACTACTCCAGTTCCTTGATTTGCGCAGTGTTCTCTCCTTGCAGTTCCGCGCACGTTTGGTGCGCAGAAGATATGGCGCCGTTACCATGAATCAGGCACCGGATACATTGTTGCAGACTTCCCTAATGTCGTGTTTCGTGGGTATTGAGCCGTGTCAAGGCCAGAAACGTTTGCGACATCTCTTTCAACATCGGCTCGTGCGATACCCGTTGGAAGACAACACGCTGTAGAGAAGGTTTTTCAGTCCTCAAATTTCGTTATTGCAAGCCAGCGCCGCTCTTACGAAGATTTTGGAAGCGTTCGATCGTAAATGGGAGGCGATGAAAGCGCGAATTCACGCTACCGCGACAAGTGAACAATGACCTTTTTTTTTTTACGGCGGAGAGTGCTGTTGTAGGGAACGACGATTGGACAAAGCGTTGTTTTCAAAGGGACATGACGAGCTTGACGGCAGAATGGACGTGTGTGAGAAGTTTGGAGGGCAGGACGAATGTGATGAGCTTGTCAGGAATATTGCCGTCTGTCGGGAGAAAGCCGGGACGCCAAGGAGAAGTATGTAAAAAATAAAGAGGAGTGAGATGAGCCGCTTCCACTGCTCGGCCATATACCTGCCAAGAGCCACGTATCAAGGAACAAAGAAAAAGGAAATTGTGGCATCTCGTGTAGCGACCGGCGACGACAAAGAAGAAGCATCATCCGCCGCTTTCTGTACGTCTGCCGAATTGTCCTGGAAATTCCAGTAGCTGGCCGTTGACGGCAACGAAGCTGCGTGATCCGACGCCTGTTTATATTGTCATAGCGAGGCTTCTTAATTTCGGCCCCGACTGTCGCGAGCTCAGGCCACACCATCGTGATGCAGCGGTCACCTACGGAGTTGGTGCCGATCTTCGTCAGCGGCAAAGGCGATCGCGGCGGCGAAGATCGGGCGTACTGCGAGATTACAGCTGGCCCAGGCCCGCCGAGGGCCTGCTATCGCGGCAGATGCACACGTAAGCATTATGGAGCCGACTTCGGAACACCAGCTACACGAGGCCACCGATGTCGTTCGCGAGGACCAGGGCGGCGAAGTGGAGACGACCAGCACTGAGAGCAGCGCGAGCAGCGTTGACGGGAGCTGCACTGGCCTCAATGTCGTCCTCGCCCGCTGCCGAGGAGGCTGGGGCACGGCCCCATTTTTCATGCTGCCTCTGCCCAGAGGATGAAGGTGCTCCTGTGGAAGCACTATTCCGGTGCCCCTGCCGGTGCCCTGACACATTCGTGCACCGCTCCTGCTTGGAGCAACTGCTCTACATCGATCCAGAAGGGGCTACGTGACCCTGTGTGCAGTGTGCGCTGTCCGGTGCGGCGCTGCACCGAAGCCCGGAGGCGGAAGATCGTGGATGGCGGATTGAGGAGTCGTCTGATGAAGGGACGTTTCTTCTTCATCTTACTAGAATGTGAATTTATTCCTTTGAATATATATATAGCGAATTTTACGCTGAGACTCTGCGTGCTTCTTTGGACCAAACGAACGCTCTTTTGCCGTAGCAATGCGCATTCACAAATGGGTTCGCACTTTAGCTTATTCAGGAAAGGTTCCAGCTAATTCAGCGATATCTGTAACGGGAGTACCGAATCAATAATGGAATCCAAGGACGGCTTCCTCAGGTGGCAAAGAATACACTTCCACTATATGCAGTACTTGCAGTCGTGGATTTTATGGTATCTATATAAAACGCACGCGCGCTAACGAATGCGCTATTGTGCCGGAGCCAAATGCGACACATGGTGTTATGTCATATTTGGAAAATGTCATAGTCGTGGATACCATACGTGCATCATTGCATTTTGGTATGCCCCGCCATGGTGGTCTAGTGGTTATGGCACTCGGCTGCGGATCCGAAGGTCGCGGGATCGAATACCGGCCGCGGCGGCTGCATTTCGATGGAGGCGAAATGTTGAGGCCCGTGTGCTGTGCGATGTCAGTGCACGTTAAAGAACCTCAGGTGGTCCAAATTTCCGGAGACCTCCACTACGGCGTCTCATAATCAAAGCTGGTTTTGGGACGTAAAACCCCACAAAACAATCAATCATCAATCATTTTGGTACTAAAGCTAAAATAAGCTAAACGTTGTCGTTCCAACGAACTGTAATGATGAAACTGAGGAAGAGTTCGATAAAGGAGTCGCGAGGAGCTTCGGAGTCACCCTATATCGGGAGACCATCGAATGCGTAAAATATGGATTAACAGGACGCGGTCACCTTAGGTCGGGCTATGGCCCATCACTGCAAATTAACTGGCTAGCAGCTTTTCTGTACATTTATGCGTTTGCTGTGGAAGTGCAGAATATTGTTACTGTAAAAATAACACACGCAATTGACTGCTTCATCCCGCTGATAATAGTGCTATGGAATATTCTGTCCTAGCACAAATGGGTTTCGGAAATTTTCAGAAAATTTTCGTCCAATAACTTGTAATTATTCGACGTGTACTATTTTCACGTTTCCGCATGCGCTGTTGGAAGATTGCAGCTGCTTGCTGCTTTAACGATCTTTTGTGAAAATAAATAAAACTACTCCTATGCCCCATTCGTTTGTTCCGTTTAAGCCTATAACTTGCGCAGTTTTCGACTGCTGTAGCGTTGCTTCAAGGAACTGAGACATATAACACATTGTCTCACTTAAACAGGTGTCGTCCGCCTCTTTATTCATATTTCGTCTTCTTCTCTTCTCCCCTGCTCCACTCCGCCTCCTTTCATGCATTCAGTGCAGACTGCTTCACTCCTCCCGACTTCTTTGATTACACCTGCTGGTGTAAAATTTGAATACGTTTACGATGGAGGCACTCTCGATTTGACCCTGGGATCCAGTATACCAAACGTTCTTTAATATTCCTTGCTGTGATGCTGTCCTTACAACTTGGAATGGTCCATAGTAATCAGTATTTGAAGGTGCAACTCGTTTCTTGACAAGGACTTATTCCCCAGGTTGAATGTGTGGTATCTTGCCGTTGTGTCCCTTACCAAAATTTGTTTTCATCCGGCGTCGGTAGACTTGTTATTTCTTCGACCGTTTTCTTCACTTCTATAAGTTTAAGATATCCTAGCACTCTTAGTTCACGGTCTGCAGGAAGTATGGGCGCTGTCCCGGACGTAAAAAGTGAAGACTGAAGCAAAAACCAGTGGTGTGCGACCGGTTATGGTGCTTTACAGCGGCTTCAAGGCAGCGCTTGAAGCCGCCTGAAAAGTCCGGATACATCTTTAGGAACTGATTAATGTCCCGTATGGACCGTTCTGCTGATGCGTTTCCTGCAGTGTGATAAGGAGAATATTGTTAAATAACTATGTCTCGGTCTTTAGCCCAATTTGCTAGCTTGGAACTCCGGAAAGCAGGACCGTTGTCGCAAACTAGCGTCTTGATGTGCTTGAAACATTCATTTTTGAGTAGAATGATAACGCTGTTTGCATCCCCCGTCTCCTGATTTAGCGGTAACCGTCCTTGTGCATTCGTCAATCGAGAGTAGAAAGGCTTGCGTACGTCTGACTCCCTCCCCCTTCTTTTTGACCTGTGGAAAGTCCAAATGAATAAGTTCGAATGCACTCGTGAATACTCAGGGTTTGTCATAACGTCAGTCGATTGCTTGAACTTTACTTTGTTGACCTGGCAAAGATGGCATGGTGCGGATATAATTGCGGATGTCGTTTTTCACGTCTGGCCATGTGAACCTCATGAGCAATTTCTTATACGTGCACAAGAAGTCATCATGTCCCCCTGATCCAAGAGTGTCATGATACAGTTGAAGAATCTTTTGAACAAGAGTGGGTGGGCCATGGTACTTACCATCAATAAACTTGAGATCTTCTGTACCTTCCCATAGCTTGACATAATTGATTCTTTCTAAGTTATCAGCTGGTTTCTGAACAAGCAACTGGGATAGCGCGTCGGCATCTGTGAGAAGGGGGCCAGGATAGTGTGAAACTAGGAAATCGTATTGTTGGAGATAGTTCACCCATCTTGCAATGCGTCCTCTTGGAAGTGCTATAGTTAAAAGGTGAGTCAAGGCATGGGGGTCCGTGAAAATCGTGAATTTGGTCCCTTGAAGGTATGTTAGAAAATATTGAACGGCTTTTTATACGGCCAGCGCTTCGTTTTCTGTAGTTGAAAAATTTATTTCAGCTTGTTTCAGCGTATAGCTGTAGTATCCCACAACGTAATGTTTCGTCTGATCAGCTTGCTTGGAAGGTTTTTGGTATAGAACAGCTCCAATTGCGTAGTGTAATGGGTCCGTTTTCAGTACGAATGGCAGAGAAAAATCTGGTATTCGCAGGATGGGATCCGACGATATTAGCTTGACGAGCTCACAATAGGCAGATTCGCACTCCTGGTTCCATTCGAAAGGTGGGTCTTTTTGAGTTAAGCGCCCAAGGCACCTGGTTTTCAGCGCATAGTCCTTGATAAACGCCCGGAAATGTCCTGCTAGTTCAAGAAAAACACGCAGAGGGTGCGCATCATAAGGCCTTGTTAACTTCGAATTTCGATCTAGTGAGTCTTGCGTTGTGCTCTTTGTATGTCCGTCGAACGCCCTTCCTAGAAATACAACCTTCTCTTGAAAGAAAGCGCTTTTCTTGAAATTGACCTTGAGTTGAGAGAGGCTGAGGGCGTGAAGCACTTTAGATAGGTGACAATGGCGCTCCTATTTAGCTTTCGAGTATGCAATGATGTCATGGATGTACACGCTGCAGAATATGCCCAAGTAAGGTTTCACAATGTCAGTCCTAATTTTGTGAAACGACCCCGGAGAGTTTTTGCAGCCAAATGATAAGCGATTATACTCAAACAAGTCAAAAGGGGTTACAAAGGTGGTGTATTTTTCGTTTCTTCGCACAGTGGAATCAGAGCTTGATGGGAAAATTGTCGTGTGTGGGGAGACGGAAGGAAACCGGGACGCCAATGACAAATTTATAAGTAAGAAAGACGATTGGGATGAGTCGTTTCCATTGCTTGGCCAAATAGCGGCCAAGAGCTCAATATCAAGGAACAAGGAAAGAAAAAGACAATAGCGGCAGCTCGTGCAGCGACCGTCGAGGACAAAGAAGAAGAGTCATCCGCCGCTTCCATTACCTCGGCCGAACTGTCCTCGAAGTTCCAGTTGCTGGCCGTCGGCTGCAACGAAGCAGCGTGATCAGACGCTTCCATTACATGGCGATGGCGAGGCTTCTTCATTTCGCCCCGACTGCCTCCAGCTCGGGCCATACTCTCGTGATGCAGCGGTCACCTACGGAGTTGGTGGCAATCTTCGTCAGCGTCAAAGGCGACGGCGGCGGCGACGATCGAGCGTACTGCGAGATTCAGCTGGCCCAGGCCCGCCGAGAGTCTGGTCTCGCGGGAGACGGACACGTCAGGAACATGGAGCCGACTTCGGAGCAGCAGCCGCACGAGGCCGCCGATGTCGCTCACGATGATCAGGGCCGCGAAGTGGACACGGCCAGTACTGAGAGGAGCTCGAGCAGTGTTGACAGGAGCAGCACCGCCTCAACATCGTGCTCGCCCGCTGCCGAGGAGGCTGGGGCACGGTTCCATCTGTCGAGCTGCCTCTGCCCAGAGGATGAAGGTGCTCCAGTGGAAGCGCTGTTCCGGTGCCCTTGCCGCTGCCCTGACACATTCATGCACCGCTCCTGCTTGGAGCAACTTCTCTACATCGATCCAGAAGGGGCCGCGTGACCCGTGTGCGGTGTGCGCTACCCGGTGCGGCGATGCACAAAGCCCTGAGGTGGAAGATCGAGGATGGCGGATTCAGGAACTGTCAGATGAAGAGACGTTTCTTGTTCATTTTACTAGAGTGTGAATTTATTCGTTTCAATATATATAGCGAATTTTACACTCAGACTCTGCGTGCTTCGTTGGGCCAAACGAGCGCTCTCTTGCCGTAGCAGTGCGCATTCACGAATGGGTTTGCACTTTCGGTTATTCAGGAAAGGTTCCAGCTTAGCCAGTAACCGGAGCACATATCTATACCGGGAGCACAGCATCAATAACGGAGTGCAAGAACGGCTTCCTCATGTGGCACAGAAAACACGGCCAATACAGGAAGGATTTGCAGTCGTGGCTGTTTGTGGTATTACGTACATAAAACACACGCGCGCAAACGACGGCGCCATTGGGCCGGTGCTAAATGCGACACATCCCTACTGAAAAAGTCCGTTTCCGTATTCCAATAATTCCACATTTTCCATACGAATTCCATAAGTTTTCCATATACTTTCCGTATACTTTCCATATTTTTCCATATGAGTCACGGAATTATTGGAACGACCATACGGGACGTTTCAGTAGGGATGAGCTGTTATGTCATATTTGGAAATAGTCATCATCGTGGATACCATACGTGCATCATCGCCTTGTGGTACTAAAATTAAAATAAGCTAAACGTTGTCATTCGAACGAGCTATAAGGATGAAACTGAGGCAGAGTTCGATAAATATGAGTCGCGAGGAGCTTCGGAAACGACCTATATCGTGAGCCCATCGACTGCGTAATATGTAGAATAAGAGCACGCCGTCGCCATAGGTCGGGCTATCGCCGACCACTGCAGATTAATTGGCTAGAAGCTTTTCCGCACATTTTTGCGTTTGGTCTTTAAATGTAGAATATTGGTGCTGTATAAATAACACACTGAATTGACTGCTTCATCCCGCGGAGAATAGTGCCATGGAATACTCTGTCGTAACACAAACTGGTTTCGGAAATTTGCAGAATCTTTTCGTCCAATTACTCATAATGATTCATCGCGTAATATATTCATGTTTCCGCATGCGTTGTTGGTAGTGTCTCGCTGCTTGCTGCTTTAACGATCTTTTGTGAAACAATGAGTAAAGCTACTGCTATGCCCGATTCGTTTGTTAGGTATAGGCCTCAAACTTGCACAGTTTCCGAGCAATACCTATATTTACTTTTCGCGTTTAATTTCTGCTTTTAGCTCGACTTTTCACTTCGTCTAAATCACGCTTCGGGAATGTGTACTTTGCTAAATTTTAAAATTTCATACGGCTGCTCTTTTTCACTCTTGTATGCACAAAGCTTGCATTGCCTCATTTGCCAACTTCCCCACTCGAGTAGTACTTCGGGAACATTCAAACGTAGTACGAAAGAAACATAAAAAATGGAAACATTTGAATTATACTACGGCTGATTTGCGCACTACGCACAGCAGTTTTAAGCTCAATTATATTTTGTTTATGCAAGCATGATTATACATATTTATAGGTTAATTTGAAAAATAGAAACCTGACAGGGAAAGAAAAGTTGTAGCGCATGTTTCACCAGACTACGGTACTCTTAAAACAGCATTGGGCCTGTACAATGGGTAAATATGGACCGGTGGACGTATACTCGCCTTACACAGCAGCTTTATCACAGAGGAACAATTTTTCTACGAAAATGCAGCTGAAACAAGATGCTTCTTTTTGCATGTGGTCCGCGATACGGATATGAGCGTCTTGTGTTTCAAGCATTGGACAACAGCTGTGGTGTCTTTGAGCTGAGCGTAAAGAATATCCCTCGTACGTAGTGTTGTGGAATTAGCCTTCCCATTGTGTGATTAAAGATAGACGTCCATGGTGTTATGATTGGTGCCCATAACGGTTACGGAAAGAAAGGAACAGCGAAGTATGTATGCTGCAAAATAGGCGAACTGAAAATTGTAGATGCCTAGTTAGAAGCACTGAGATTTGCAGGCTACATGCACCCGTACAAATGACTATTTACTAATCACGGTGACAGAATTGGTTAGAAGAGAGGGAAACAAGGTAATAATAACGAATGAGAACTGCTAAGCAGGCATCACAGTTTGGAAATGCCAGGCGCCCGTGTACTGTGAGTTGTCCGTGCACGCTAAGAACCCTAGGTGGTCAGAAATCCTGGTGGTGGTGGTTCGTTAGGAAGGAAGAGACGCTAATTTCTGTCTCCGATACTGGGGACACGGCTAAGCGCCAAAATCCTGTAGCATTCCACTACGGCTTTCCTCTCTTTTAATCCCTTTCCCCTATCTCCACGGACGCTTATCCGTGGTCCCGTGTTCTCAGACAAAAATTAGCGTCGTTTCCTTAGCCGTAGCACAATAATTGTCATCATCATCATCACATGCAGCCTCCGATGCTTAAAAGCAAAGCTCTTTGGACATAGTCAGAAAATCGTGGCGATCAGTCATGGAGGCTACTGTGAAATTGTGAGTCAAATATTATGCACTGCACGCACCAAGGTAATTCGAAGTTTGGTTTCAAGCACAGCAGGAAACCACTGGCTTTTCTTTCGACAAATGGTACCAGGGGGAGCAGAGACTACGTCGCATGACTTTTAACAACGAAGCTGTTCATGCCGGCCATAAAAAAATTGGTGTCCGCAGAAACCCGCCTCGGAACGCTTCGCGTTGCCCAACAGCCGCCTGTGGGAAAAACACGCTTGAGCGTCTAGTGGCGCCCAGTGAATGAGACGCAAAACCGAGCAACCATGTTTCAAAAGAGCGTGGTCTAAACCTATATTCGTACAAGAAATACCAAGAGCGCTGCTCGCTGCACTCAAAAATCACTACTAGTACTACGTACAGTGTAGCGTAGCAAGGAGTGGGAAAGGGAGGATAGGGTGACGAAGAATGATGCGAGGATGAGGAGGACGAAAGAAGGTGGAGTGTGTTTGATTCCCACTGCTGCCAGGCACCCACCTGTTTTCCTAATGAGGATAGAGGTACCCTGACCTGGCGCTTAGAGGTGTGGGCAATCTCCAGTCTCGTGAATCTCTCCATTCCCCTATCCACTTCTTTTAACGCACTTGCTTACCCACTCCCTCTTATACTCCTTTCGTTAAGCGTTCTCAGTGTCATTCAATATAAGGAAGCCTGGCGGGACGTGCCGAAGTGCAGCAATAGCCAGGCGCCCTCTGGTTTTCCTCGGCGGCGAGAGGAGTGAGCGTCTCACGGAGAAGAGAAGGGCCCCACGAACCGCACATACACCATACAAACGCGGTATGAACACGTGCGATGAGCGAGTACGCACACCGCACTGGGTTGGTTGCTGGGATCGACGGACGGTCCCCTGGTCCGTACTCTTGTGCTTGTTGAGCAAGTACTGCTGAGCCGTTCTAAAGCTAACGTGACGCCTACAGACCACAGTGTGTCGTCACAGACTAGGCGATGAATTTACTCAATCATAAACTTTGCTTATGAACAGTCATAGTCATAAACTTATACCCCTGTCACACTAGACGTTTTAACGTCATTCGATTCGAATGACGTTCGGCGCAACGAATGTCATTCGACCCGTGTTTGTGCTACACACGAAGAAGTAATGTCATTCGTTTACGATATCAGTGACAATAGTTACAAAAGAACTGGACATAAAAGCTGCAGAGCGTAAACGCAGAGTGGCTGAAAAATCGTCCTATTTCACTTAAAATAAATGCAGGGCTTTGCTTCACTGGGTTACACCAAGAGAATAATTTGCAGCTGATACGGCAGCTCTCAAAGGGGGCGCTGACTTGCAGCAGGCGAACCATTCATTTACTGTTTTTATAAGCAAAGCGCGTTAATGAGAAACACGGACGCTAAATTAAGACGTTGTGTATAAGCGCAGCACTCAAGCAAACTGCATTCGCGATTGCACCCTGTGGTGAAATAGCGAAGCCGGTCAGACGCCGCTGATGTCGAGAGTAAACACATTTTTTTACGGCCTGCCTGGCTGTTTTCGTTTTAGAATGATAAATATCGGCAAACGCGCTAAATTAATACCATTTTCATATGACGTTTCACAAATTAGGACTGCCCAGTGCCGCAGGTTTACGTTGTCTCTGGGGTAGAGAGTACACATTCGGTCCCAGTGCGAATGCGAATGAGTTGCTCGAACTCATTCGACTTCACAAGTCATTCGATTCGAATGATGTTAAATGTCGCCGTGTAGCAGCGGAATAATGTCATTCGATGCGAATGTCACTGCGTTCGAATGACATTAAAATGTCCAGTGTGACAGGGGTATTACGATTAGCCGTAATTAACCCATGAACTGACAGACACACGTGAGGAGCTTGTGGCTATAACAAGGTACACGCATTTTAACTGCGCCTCCCTACTCTATAGATCCCGAATACAGGTAATGTACGGTGTGTTACACCGGCAAAACGATCATGCAATATTGGAGCAAAAAGCTTTAAGAGTGTTATGTGCTTAAATAAATTGCGGGGATGCTTTATTCACGCAAGTCTAGTTTACGAGGCCAGCGGAGCACCCTCAAAAAATTTCAGGAGTACCTCTTGCTCCCGCTGTTGTGCTGCTCACTTACGCAGTTTTTAACTGTCTCTGTTGGTGTTCCCCTTCATTTCCATAAAGTTATTTGGTAGCAACTCTTACGTTAGGCAAGGACGCCTACAGCAACCGAATCTGGTCAAGTGCTCTGCCTTTATTCGATTAACTGGTTAAGCGTTAAAGTCGAAACGCCTTGGTTTATGGACCTTTCAAAGCGAAGTGAAAAACTGACAAAAATGTTCTCTTGATCACTGTGCTCCAAAAAATTTAAAATGTGTTACTCCTTTGATAAATCGTACAGCAGGATTCCAAACACCATTGATTTTTTTCTGTTAAGATATTAATGTAAATTGCAACACGCGTGTTTCCTTTTAACTAGAGGCACCCAAGAGCGATATTTTAGCAGTTTTTTTCGCAGATGCAAACTCCGGAAAATTTGTCTTTGACTATACGGCCATTGTAGGTAGCCAATACCCGCGATGCGGACTGCCGGAACTGCTGTTAATATAGGCTAATCACACCTAAACCTAACAGTATTGTCAAAAACATTTGGTCATCTTTGTGGTCATTCTGTAACTTCTACGCTTCCCTTCAGACATACGGGGGCTGGAGACCTCCACAACGGCGTCTTTCATAATCAGATTGTGGTTATGGGACGTAAAACCCTATAAATCAGTCAAATCAACAGTTCATAAACTCGAAAGCCTTCACTGGTGACACTGCTGGCAAGAAATTTAAGGTTGAGGCAGGAATGCGGAAGCTTAATTTCCGGAGATAATTGGGATTCCCTTCAGCTGTAACGTTTAAGGACATTGCAATCAATGCCAGCCATGTCTGTTACTAGAGTGAGCTTCCGCAGGCCCAGGTGTGAGCGTGCTATCTGAAAACCACGACTGCCTTTTTTTCAAAAAGAAATATAGGTTCCTTAACAGATGTTGGCGCTTTCATAGAGGGCCGACTATTTATTTTCACAGACAAGATAAACACGTTACAGGTACGATAAAACACAGATCTACCTTCTTGTAGAGGTAGTGAACCTGCTGAGGGACGTGTAGAGGTGACGCCACAGATTACTAAACGGTATTTTTCTGTGCAGCCTTTATTCTACTTATCTTTTCTTTTATTTCTTTTTGCAGACCCATGGTATGAACTGTGCGTGAAAAACTCGACCGCATGGGAGCCACATTGGTCTTGTGTTGTAAAGTTTGTAGGCGTCACATACAGGAAAGGCACACGAAGAGACACCTACTTTCCGAAGTGTCAGAAAATGTTTGATCCCAGACCTGAATGACATGAGGCGGTGGAGGCAAACCATCAGCAACCAATTTCACCATTGACCACGGCATAAAAATATCTTATCAACTGCAATTTCAGCGCACTTTTGTATCTTCACTTATTGAAACATGTTTCAGTTCGCGTTTTGAGAATTTTTCTGACGCAAGGAGCATATTTTACTGGGTCAGGATTAAATTTTCGTCATCATCGTGTGAAGCGCTAATTTCTAAATGTTGGCCAAATGACACAATATAATTACGCGTTACTGCGAAATCGCAGTCTAAAGTACCTAGGAGTTGTTTCTTTGGAGTGTCATATAGAATTGGGAGCGTCTGTACATGACGCGAATGTGCTGCTTAGTTTTGCACACTGAAGTGCTCAACTTGCAGGAATTACAGCTGCTCAAAAAGTTGGAATGTTCGGGACAAATTGCACTGCAACCTGTAAAACTACAAGATATCAATAAAAAGCTCCAGAAGTCCATCGAAACATATATCCGAGAAGATAAGCAGTTAATCTAAATTTGCCGTGGCACTTAGATAACATTGTAATGAAATAGTAAAAAGCGAAAAGGGAAAAGTCCCGCAGGCCTGCTGAACAATTTAATTAGTACAAATGGTAACCACCATTCCGTATGCTTTGACTGCCTCGTCTCTGCAAACCTCCCTTAACCTATGTCCCACTGTCGCTCCATCGTGTATAAATTCATTCCTGTGTTTATAATCGTGCAAATCCTCTGCTCTATTTTCCGTCCCTACAAGGAGAACAATTCCCTTGAGATGTGGTGACAGATGTTCACTAAAGCAGTCAAGCAACGCAAGATGTGCCGGAAAACATAGACTTGTAAACAAGGAACGTAAACGCAAGGAAAGGACAAAATAAGAAGTGGTGCTGGTGGTGTCGCATCAGGCGACTTTAGCCTTGCATACAAAGGCGGCAATTGTTCCGGCCGATCCTCCTAAGGGTCAGTCCGGGATGTGTCACCGAGCATCCATCAACTCACTGTCTCTAGGGAAGTCTAGCAGCACTCGTTGCACTCGCTTCCTTACTGTCGCGGTCCCTTCGGGGAAAACAATGTCCTCAAAAGTCCTGCGCCGAAGGCTGCTCTTTTGAAGGTTGCTGGCCACTGCTGCTCTCTCGTCGTTGGACTGCGGACATAACCAGACCAAATGTTCAGTGTCGCCCATATCCCTGCAGAAGGCCGAGAAGGGGGAAGCACATCGCCCAGTTTTGAATAGCCACGCCTTGGTGTACGCGGAACCGTTCCTAAGTCAATACACCAATGACCCCATGACGAGGATATCGGAACTATTTAACAGCCTTTACGAAAAGCTGTGCATACAGAGGCCATTTGAAGCACCTGCTCTGAAGCAAGGAAAAGGGCTGCAAGCACTGGCAGTAGAATTCACGGACATATACACACGTGGCACAACAGCAGAAGTGATGAACATTCTTTCAAGCCAATCATTTTATGCGATGGATACCTCATTCACATATCGTGAGTTGGATCTGGTGGTTGGCAAGGTAAGTAGACGCTGCGGTGCGAATATGATCAGGAATCAGATGCTGAGAACTCTGCTTTATAACCAAGACCTGCCTTTCTGGACATATTCAATCGCATATGCAGCACAGGAGATATCCCAGAATCGCGGAAGGCAACCTGGACAGTGCCAATGCTTAAGTGTAGAAAGGATCCTGTGCACCTTGCCTCATACTGCCGAGTATTGCTAACATCATGCGTGCCGAAACTGATGGAGCGTTTTATATGGGCACGGATCACTTGGCGTCTTGAGCAATGACGTAGATTACCAAGGTGCAAGACCGCGTTTGAACACGCAGGGCAGTGTCTTGGGCTTACTAAGCCACATTGAGCACAACCATGCCGACGGCCCTACGACAGTCGCCGTCTTACGGACCTTGCCAAAGCATACGACTGTGTGCTCCCGACCGGCATCATCAACGGTCTCCAAGCCATGGGAATCTTGTGGAATTCTCTTCCATTTGTTCACGAATTTCTCCGAGACCGATTTGTCCGGGTTAAACTCGGCAACATCATGAGCGACGACTGGCGCATTTCCCTGGGTGTCCCACAAGGGAAGGTTCCATATCCTCTGCTGTTTAACGTCGCCATGGCTAACCTTCCCGACGGAAAGCAGGTTATTGGAAGGCTGTTAAAATGTCGATCTATGCAGATGACATCTGTATTTAGATTTCACGGCGCAGCTCCCATCGTCGAAAGGCATTTATCGTCGCTTGGCCTCTCTTTGTCAGTGGATAAATCTGCCTGCATTGTTTTCCCTAGAGCGAGGCAGTATTCAACGCGCCTGACGCTGAAATTCGGAGGCCATCTGATTCGACAAGCAACTAGCATTCGATTACTGGTTGTCACCACCTACAGCAAGCTACTGTGGCCGCGAGCTCTTAAAGGGGCACTGACACAAAAATTTCGCTTCTAAGATAGCCTGCGAAGTCGATTTTTATGGACATGCACATGTCATCTACCAAATATCAACGGCGAACACAGCACCGAAAGTAATTTAAATGATTATTGAAGTTCGTATGCGCAATCGAACGCTAGACGCCGTTCATCGTGACATCGACAACAGCAAAGGTGACCTGAAGGGGACCCCCAACTTCCGCGACGTCACCACGGCAGCCGAGCTCCGAACAGTTCAGCTAGCAATGATGACGTCATAGCCGCCATTGCTTATTCGCTGAGGCTGCGTTAGCAGACTCCCGGCAGCACCAGACCTCAAGAAAATAGTTGCCACCCAACGACGATGATAGTAGCAGGGACAACAACGCGCAGGACGTGCGACAGGCGAAAGAAAACGAGCACGCGTGGGTTGTCGTGCGGAAGCTGCGTAACAGTTATGTGTGCTCACGTGATCGAACTCGTTTACCCCATTGCGAGCGTTAGATGGCGCCAGTTGCACCGGGCGCCTTGTAGTTTTTTTATCTTTTCCAAACCAGAACTGAAACTAGTCGGTAATAAACAGGCCGTAAGTAATTATCTGACGCGCGCTGGAGCAATTGATGAGCCGTGTTATGGCTAACAAGTCCTCAGCTACGTATTGCAGCAAAAAAACATCCGACGAAAATTTTCGTGTCAGCGCCCCTTTAAGAGTATCATGGCGGCATCAATACCAAGAGTCAACGCACTACGACACATGGCCTCTTCACTTAAACATTGGTTGTGGTGCCTCTAGGCAATCTACATTTGCCGATACTGGTAGCACCATCAAGTTGGTATTACCAGTATTCACGGTTTACTCTGTCTCCGAGGTGTGCACATACTGCGTATTGTTCACACCGAAGGCACAGAATGTCCATTAAGGAATGTCTTCACCGCCGCGTAGCAAATGTGAACTCCCGGGGAGAGCCATGGAGGCTCGTTGCACTTCAAAACGCTCGCTGTAAGGTTCTTGACACGGTGACTCACTAAGGCGCTGGATGTGGATACTAAATGTTAAGCGAAAGGTTAACAAAAGTACGTCACAAAGAAACTTGGTATTTTCCATATTATAGAGCAAATTATCGTAAATAAGTGGACATCCGCTAATGTAAATGGAAATCCTCTAATGTTTTAAAATATTTTCAAGA
Source organism: Hyalomma asiaticum (assembly GCA_013339685.2). Lineage (NCBI taxonomy): Eukaryota > Metazoa > Arthropoda > Arachnida > Ixodida > Ixodidae > Hyalomma > Hyalomma asiaticum. The sequence goes on from CM023487.1 coordinate 28,264,197, forward strand.
AAGCTAAATGACTAACAACAGCCTAGTTTGGGACATATTGTAACTCGACTGGGGAGAATATCAACAGAAAATTTCAGTGTGATCCACGGACACTGCAAAATCGTCCCGTTCACATCGCCGTATCAAAAAAAGGAATCGCTAAAATTAGAGGCTTTTCTATAAAATGCTGCAATTATTTGTGTTTCTTCGTTAGCTGACCATGTTTTCTCGCACATCAATTTACAGTCTGAGTTACAATGCAAGTACGTTTTTGTTAAGCCATACATTAAATTGTTGTGAGAGAGTTATAATTGTTACGACAGATTCGACTTTGATAAATTCAGTATTTTCACTAAAGTATCTGCGCTATGGAGCGGGCTTGCGTGGTGACGTGCTCGGAGTTGCTGCGGTAGTTGTTCGAAATGGCTATTTGCACAGTGAACGCCTACAGCTACGCCGACAGGGACACGGGAGTTCCTGCCACATGAGCTCCTTAACCTTGTCGCATTAACACGGTAAAGAAATTCGTACAAGTCATATGGAGCAAGGAATATAAAATCCACGTCTACTTCGTTTGATAAGGAAAGGTATACGAAGGTATGTCTAGGAGCAGCGCCAGGTCGTGACACGAATAACATGACACGCCGATAAGTTACGTGTCAGTAAACGATGAAAAGTAAGGTTTAGCTCATATCCGCAAAAATTGGCCGCGTATCTGCGTGCTTCGCTGCAAATGTCGTCGAAACACGATGGTCTTCTGCCGGCCATATTACGCTGCGTGAGATATGGACGCTATCTGGCAGCGCCGTCGGGAAACATGAGCTTGTGCGGAATCTCTGGGCAACTGCCAGGTGGCAGCACGAAATCGTCGGCAGAGGTCTTTTTCGTGCATAGAGTCGCATTTTTAGCGCAGCCTAAGAAACACTAGGGTCATTTTGATTTGATTTGTGTAGTTTAACGTCCCAAAACCAGCTCTGATTATGAGAGACGCCGTAGTGAAGGTCTCCGGAAATTTCGACCACCTGGGGTTCTTGAACGTGCACTGACATCGCACAGCACACAGGCCTCAACATTTCGCCTTCATCGAAATGCAGCCGCCGCGGCCGGGATTCGATCCCTGCGACCTTCGGATCAGCAGCCGAGTACCGTAGCCACTAGACGACCGTGGCGGGGCTAGGGTCATTAGAATTAGGTATCTATGTATATTCTAGTAAAGGAACACACCGCCTAATATTTACGCATCGATGTTGCGCGTCAGATATGCGTAATATTTGCTTTTTGATCGAAAATGTTCACAAGTATGAACGCCGCTACGAGTTCAAGATGGCTGGACGTTAGGCAAGTGCTTAAACTTTGTCCGGGGGGCTGAATCATCTGACAGCAGACAAACAGAAAGACCAAAATTTCTGCGTTCAAGTATCCCAAGAAAGACCATCTTCTTTATAGATATACGGGCGTGGCCCAGACGTGAGCGAGGAATACGCAGGTAGGAGCCCCGGCTGAGTGAATGTTGTTAGCCTTGACCTGGTGTGCCATGTTGCATTCACGTGGTGTTGGAAAGCTGAGGCTTGTGTTTCGAATCTTTAGCTTCTAGGTTGTACCACCACAGATACGAGATTTCATTGTTACATCACTTAGGCGACAGCTGCCTCCGAGAAAAATTTTAAAGGGGATAGTCCTTATTGAGCCACCCAAACATGAAAAAATTTGTCTGTCTGTCTGTCTGTCTGTCTGTCTGTCTGTCTGTCTGTCTGTCTTTTTTATGGTGCGGGCCGAGGTTTTTATTATTATTTTATATTTTTTAGCCCATTTATTATTATTTTTATATTGTTTATGCCTCACAATAACAAATGTCTGTCTGTCTGTCTGTCTGTCTGTCTGTCTGTCTGTCTGTCTGTCACTCGATTTAACCAACCGGCCAAAAGTGATTCGAACCGGGCAGAAAAAACCAACGGAGCTAATAGCAGTGGTGGCGCGGGGTCATGCACGTGAGTATTATACACCGCAAGGGAAACCTCAGACCTATTTGAAGCAAATGTGCGTACATAACCATGATCCGCATGCGCAAATTAAATACGTTTTTATGAAATCTCGCAGTTAGCATGCGAGATTTCACAAACGCGTTTACACAACGATGTCTGTGTGAGCTGCGGATGACTAGTCATATTGTTATAACATTAGCCATGTCAAGCGAGATGAACAATTGCTCACGTGAGAACAATAGTTTTTCCGAGTCTTGGTCTCACTCATACCACTCATTTGCTGTACTTTCTTCAACCTTGTGTCATTTGACGTCCGAAAACCTGCAAAACATACGAAACCACCAGCCCGTTGGGCCGCTCCACGTCACGATGCTGTAGTTTACTTTTATTAATCTACTATTGACATTCAGGAAACAAATACTGTCAGGTTCAACAGATATTAGCCGGAACTTCAGAAAGGACTATATGAGACTAAAACAAGGCTCTAGATAAGCCGTTGCAAATTGGGAGCTCCGGCAAGCTGTGCGCTAGAAACCCTGTGAGGAACCGTTTTGCAAGAGCATTATTTCATTACACACACACACACACGCATATATATATATATATATATATATATATATATATATATAGTGTATCTAAAACTGCTCGGAGAGCCTTTTCTGGAATTTACATGTAAACATTTTGTGGATTGCTTTCTGATTTTCGCGTGAATCACTTTAGCTTACATATGCCAAGCACGCGCTTAGTTAACCTTCCTGCCTTTCCTATTCGTTTTTCTCGTTCTCCCCTCGCTTACGGTGCGCCTTGCGCTTGTCACAACGAAAGTTATTCAAAAGAGTAATTACGCTCTTGTCTTTCTACCGTACACTTCATTAATGATATCACCGGAAACATATCCCATACATAGCTATTTATGTTCCAGATCTGCAACTGTAACGTACGAGTATACCATCCAAAACGTGTACGATTTAAAGGCAAATTCGTATACAATATTGAATGAACAGTGCGCCGCCTTATTAGCCTGTAATGTGTTTCGAAGTGGACTCATTCCTGATATTACATTCAAAAGTGACAGGTCAATACTTTGGGGTTTACGTCGTGGCTGACTCAGCTCCCGAGCACGACTAAAGACACATAGTACGGACAAAGCACTTTCGGCCGCTGTATCTCAAATGTCAATGATACCAGAGATTTATACCGATGATTCATACATTTCAGCGAGCTCTGGGTTAACGCGCCTGGCATGGTCGGTCATTTTATTTCGTACACATTGGTCTAAATCTTAAGCTAAAGGATAGCACAATGCATGCGCCCTTTAGTCAAAGTTCACCAAAGCTAGCAGCTTAAAGGTAGTTAAAAGGTCAGGCCCTGACCAGTGAAATGTCCAAAGCGTTGAACACGAATGGAATCTCGTTGAAGTGCTACGCTGTACCCATATGCCAGCAATGGACGCTTCGGATATGCGCATAAGCCCACCGAAGCTTGCAATGGCGTGGGCGCGCACGTTACTTCGCAGCATGAGCTACCCTTGTCGTCACAGTGGAGTGGGCGTGACTTGGTAACCCACGTTGCGTGCACAACCGTTCAGTTCACACAATGGCGTTGATACTACTCGTAACACTTTACTGAATGACGAAAAGTTGAGCGTAGACAATTTTCATGCTGACTGCTTCGCATGATACAGATCCCACAATTCTTCCAGTCTGCGGAGCTTGTCCTGATTGTCAGCGGTAGCGGTTATGGACACCAGCGCTGGTGGACACCACCGCTATCAAAATAGAACATTGTTACGAGCTGTTAACAGCTTACGCTGTAAAAGAGGCAGCAGGTGGAAAGAAGCAAGACAAGAATCGAGAGTGCAAATTATGAAGAAGAAAAGGAATAAGATGACAAAGACGTCGAAGAAGCTTCCAGTCATGCTTCAGGATCATCATCATCATCATCATCATCATCATCATCATCCAGTCATGCGCAGGGGGAGGCAGCACAGTCACAGTGCAAGCTAATCGTTACTGCGCGCTTTGCACATATTTCACGTTGTTGTTGTCGTTGTTGTACCTCTAGAATTGGTACATACCCACGAGGCTATGCACCAATTGGCTGCAGTGTGCCCATACCACGAGGGTACGGACACACTGCAGGTAATGATATATAGAACGGGAAAATTAAAAGGCCGAGGCTAAAGCTAAAAAAAAATAAGAAAGGAAGGAAGAAGTTCCAATTCAAAAAAATTCGAAATATTCAAAAATGTTCTTTCACGTTCGCTCTTTTTGTTTCTCCTTTTGCCCCTCGTCTACTTTTTCCATAATATTCTTTTTCTGCTTCCTCCTCGTCTTCACCGTAGTTGCCCTTTTTGTTAACTTATTTGACGCCGTCGTCTTTCTTCTTCATCCTCGTCACTTTCCTGTTCTTGTTAATTGGCCTCGTGCTCTGGTTTTTCTTTTTCATCATCTTCTTATGCCTGTGTTTGTCGTCATTGTTTTGATTTACTGCGTCTTCTTCTGCTTTTTGCTTCCATTCGTCTTCATCGTCGCCGTCTTCTTCCTTATCCTTTCTTTAGCTTCGCCTCTGCAATAGTCTTCTTCCTCCTCCTTATTTTTTCTTCTTCTTCTCCCCCTTCTTTTCCTTGCGGACAAAATATGATGTCCCACGCTGCGTGCAGCACACTAGACTATATAGGGCTCTCATTTGCAAATTTAAAGTTATGAATATAAGCAGAAAATACTCAAGTATCGGAATGGTTGAACAAAGAACCATTCCTTTCCCCTCATATCATCTTAAAAAATATCGCCTAAGTGGCATCTGCCGAATTTGAAAAAAAAAAATAACTTGGAAACCCGCAAGCGGACAACCCCAACCATATAATATACGCTAGTAGCTGTTCAAACGAATTCTTTGCAATATGTATCACCGAAGCTTTGGTATCTGGAATGCTGAAGCTAGTAATTTTCAATAGCGACGTTCCAAAAGCCATACACTCAATAATATGGCTGTGAGATAGGACTGCCTGCGCTTGTTTTAGCGCCAGTGGTCTGTGAGCTTCACGTCCCGTGTTTTGTGCCGTCTTCTTCGAGAGGTGGCGCGTCACCACGGTGCGTCACCACGCCGGAATTCGGCGCGGCTCGGATGGAGTTTCATTAGCGGGAGAGCAATATTGTTCAATTTTGCTTTGCTCATAGCCGCTTCATTCTTATGTATCCTCTATACCACGTGAGTACCAGCATACCTAGTTCTTCCTTGGTTCCTATGAAAGAAAAAAAAGGCATTTAACTTGCGGTTGCTGCAGTTTCAGGCCACCGCATCGGCGTGAGGTATGCCGGCGTACTTAGTGGTTTATTTTATGACCCAATGCAAAGGGTTATCACTGCTTGTAGCGCCCTCTTGTGACAGGCGCAGTACTGACTAACGCCTCGCACCCGTCGCGTGACGGCCACGAGTCATATCTTCATTGTGCTTGGCTGGAAATATTGACTAATTTCGTAAAAGTTCATAGAGAAGAATAATTGCTACTCCTTAAATTCGGCAGCACGGATAGTTCAAGAAGGCATTGCACCCAAGATTTTCCGAAAGCATAGAAAACGGTCAGTTAACCCTTGTTTCAGCTTGATGACGTTATTCTTGGCGTAGGTTGTTGGTGTGCCCTGCCATTTGCTTGCCGCGAACTCGGTTGTTGTTTCGCCACTTAATACTCGAGCTATTTTTTTTATGACTAACTCTTGAGCAAGGGACTAAGCACTTCGTGCACACATGCCCTTTTCGCCTTAATAGAGAATACCCAGAACTGAAATGATTAACGGGGTAAATAACCACGTTACCAGAAAGAAATGTCACGGCGTAAAGGCGCTCCGATAAAGGCCTATCCCCAACCTATATATGACGTATGTGTAGAGGCGAGAGACAGACCGAAAATCGTCGACCGAGGTTCCCCTCAGTGAGTACAGTTGCAAAGGCATACAATGGCAGGCGATATCGTTCGTGTAGTGCTGCTGTCAACCGTTCTGGCAAGCACAGCTACATCAAAGATGCCTAAATTGCAGAGGCCTAACTTCGAGCGAACCAACATTAAAACGGTAAGAGATCACGCATTTTCACTTCGTAGTAAATGCGTCATATGCTTTCATTTTGAAACGTGCTTGGCCATAAAACGCTATGAAGAAGAGCAACGGCTTCCTGCTAATAGGTAAGCCGGCGAATTTCATATACCGGTTTCGCTCAACATGTCGGAATTATTTGAAGAAAGATATTTCTCCGGCGAATATGGCAGGCGCATGGAGATGAAATACACTTGCAAGCATTTCGTTTGCACGGACTAGTTAATTACCGAGATCGCTCACTGGTTTATCCTTTCCTGTGGTATTGGTCTGCACGTGCAGCTATATATTTTTTATTTGTAGTGACGGAGTGTTTAAGCACGGTTTTATTGCTCTGACTTCGTATGTTTCTCATCTAGTTTGTTTCTCTTCAAGCAACCGAAGAAATACAGGAGTCCTGTGGTAGCAATGATTTTAATTAATATTTCTTAGACCTATGCCGTCGCGTTTGTGCTAGTTCTGAAATTTTTAATTATAAGAATATATTATGCCTTCTCCATTGAGTTAGGGAAGTGCCAACTAGATAAAGGCAAAGGGGCAGAAACCTCGCCATTTGCTTCATCTTTGATGTTTGCGGCCTTTTTGGCGCGAAACAAAAAAAGAAAGCATGCTTGGCATTTTACTTACCACTCAAGGAAAGACGTTAAAGCTATTTTTCTAATAAACACGCAAACATGAATTGAATGACACTTTTCGTGCCTAGGGTATCTCTGTGAAAATAGAGCAGTTGTATTACATTTATTAGCTCTGAATACATTACGAAATCTCACCATAAAAGTCCCACTCTTGATGACGTGTCGATTACGGATGCTTTCGCATGAGAGGAAAAATCTTACGAGTCATCCCTTACTGGAAAAAGTGCACCTCCAGAAACTACTGACGTACTCATAAATGTGCTCTACTCTTACTGGACATTTAAAGGTGCCCTGCAGGCCCTGCAACACTTTATATTCAGCAGTCAGAAAACGGCGACTAATTAGTCGTGAAGGTTACTGTGAACATGAAAGCCCAATACTACCGCGTTGCACGACCCAGATAAATTGCAGTTTATTTTCAAATACAGTTCGAAATCGCCTGCTCTCCTTTGAACGAATCGCGTGATTATAAGAGCACCGACGGCATCTCTCAATAGCTTTAGGATCTTCTTAAAAGTACATACATCATTTAATATCGTGAACTCAAAGCGAACAAACAGAACATTTAGTGAGAGTGGCTTTTCCATCAAGAAACCACCAGTGCTAGTTTCCCCTCAAGTGACGTAGTTGGTGCTTCTTGTGACATCATTTGGCGAAAGAAAAGAAGGCGGCTTACAGTTACAGGCGGAACAGGATCGCGAGTTCCCTGGTAAGTGTGGTGCAATAATATTGCGCTGACATGTCCACAGGAGCTTCCACGACTGATCGGCAACCGCTTTCGGACTATGTTCGAAAAGTGTTGCATGCTCTTTTTAAATTCATCTTCCTCTCCATGTTCGATATTTAGATGTGCTCAAGGGCGCTGAACAGTTACGCTGTTGCACCCGGAGAAGTAAGCCACAGTTGATAAACTTGGCAATATGAAGACAGTGTATGTAAGACCGTAACATCTTAGAAGTAAAGAGGGAAAACATTACTGCAACAATAAGAAGTTATTGTCGAGTTTATTCTTGAACTTAAGCCACCCTCACCGCGTCACATGACTAATTTCGGTTATACACCTGAGGTTGCCAAGTGCTCAGTAATGAGCGTTCTAGTGCTAGTGGCTCCTACTCGTCGATGGCGAAGTACGAGGGAGGTGCTATTGTGTTCCCACCAATAACCCCCTCCGAGGAGGCAGCCACCTCAAGCGGCGTTCCCCGGTTGGTTTGGGCAGATCACCGCGCGTTCAATAGTGCCACGTGTAACTAGTAGCCAGGTTGAACACTGAGTCGTGGTGCCTAACGTCATCCCTTGCAGATTACGGAGAGCAGCATTCAAGAAGAAGAGCACCCACTCCCACTACGAAATTTGAGTTGTTCCAGGAGTACGTGGCAACATAACCTTTGGCATGCAGGATTGTAAGCGCGCAAGGCGTGAATTGCACTTCTGAGCTCAAGATGACCAGATCTGGTGAACGGCCCTTTAAATAAAAATTCGTCGCCTTGCGATTCAGTGTTATATACCACGAGAGGCAGCGTCCTTGTGAGCTAACGGTTAACGACTGTGCCCACGTTCCTAACAGACATGAAGCGGTCCTTGAATTCATGGAGTGGGAAACATCAGCGTACACTAATGATGTTTATCTACTTTCAGTTCATGAATACCACTGATCCAATTTGGACGTACAACTCTACGCTTAATTCAACCAATATTCTGTGCAAGGTGGATCGAATGGTCAATATATCTGACAAGACTATTTACTACAACAGAACAATGCTATATAAAGGAAACAAGTAAGAAACACGCAACATAACATTTCCGAACCGCATCACTGATACTTATTCCTCGGTAGGACAGGATATCCAGTCGAAGGCGATTTTTTCCCTGAAAATAGTTCCGAGCCATATTCAATCCTATTTGGCCAACCAGGTAGGTACATTATTTCCTGTCATATTTGAGCTTAATAGTCTTATTGTAAAGGTTTGCTTGCCGTGTAGAACCGGGCGCGGCTTTATTCAGCCTGCAAGCAACACTTGCCGCGGCAAGTTCGCGTGGCAATAAAGCTCTCCGTACCACGTCATGCGCCTTACAAAGGAATTGTGTTAAGTACAGAGTTCTCACTGATTAAAAGTGTTATGCAAATGAGTGCGTCGATCACTTACGCTGGTGCACCCGAACGAGTAAGCCATTGTTGGTGGACACAGCAGGCAGCAAGAACTCAGTGCATAGAATGTAACAGCGTAGACAGGAAAACTGCGAATATTAAGGCAGCATCATTGTACCGCAAAATTGGATATAAGGAAGTTCGGTTAAACAGGATGCTTCGGATATTCGGTGCACTCATAAAAGAGTAAAAACAACACAAAAAAATGGAACAGGAAAAAGCGACACGGGTGTATAAGTAAAATAAAGGAATTTGGCCTGTTCGGTATTCGTATACTGCAATATTGGAGTAGCATGAGATAATTTGCTAACATGGAAAATGATCTGACCGCGTCATTGTCTTCACATGTGCTACGCTGGAAATGCCCGGACATTTTCCGGGTATTTTATATTTAGGCACCTTCAAAGGCACCCGGGTGCACGCCGTTTTGGTAATCCTCGATGTCTGCATAATTGCGCACTTCTTGATACGATGTAATATGATTAGCGTGGTTTGATGTGTAATGCATTGCCGTCGTGCTTGAATGCACGTAAGTTGTTTAGTCGTAGGCTTACTCATCAGTGATGTCCACTGCCACGCCTCTACCTTTGCGATGAGCATCGCTTGCAAAGAAGTTGCTCACGCACACGTACTGCAATTTTACGTTTTATTTTGCCCATGATCGGAGGATTTGATAAGCGTGCCCCAAAGCCCAGCTCAGGTAACCAATTCAGCGAGACATGTGGGAAAGTAAGAACTAATAGTGTTTCCAGTTTGTATTAATTCCTCGATATACGATTAAATTGGTTGCTGGCTGTCACCCTGTTCATTGAGCTGGCGTTGCCCGAGTTGCTGACTCATTTCTCAGCAGAGTGTTCGTCATGTTTATTTTTCTTTTTGTTTATTATGAGTAACGACAGAACAATAGAAGCTCTATTCTGAGCTTAACGATGCAATTACCACAGTATTGTTCCGAAGCAAGCTGTTACGGGAAAGTCCACATGTATCGAGTGCGTAGATTTCTCGATGTGCACCTAAATATAAGTTCACGGATATTTTCACATTTTGGCCCCGCTTCGGGTACGCGACCGCTGCCACGGCGGATGGCAAAGACGTCCGCGAGCGTTCCTGTGCTGCATTTCTGGATGCCTATTTCTTTGTCAGCTATTTGTATATTGTAATACTAAGCCAGACCAGTTGAATATCGTGTTGCTTTTTATCATACGACCTCACCGAAGGAAAGTACTGTGTTGCCAACAGTAAGTTATTATGTACTTCATAGGTAGAAAGAACAAAAAGCGCTGCTCTTCTTCTTCTTCCTTTTGTTTTCTTTTTCATGCTGCGTTGCTCCTGGCAAATCCTGTTTTCCTACAAGCGCCTCTGTCTGGTTGCAGGTGGCTTGGACGACGGTTACGAAGTCATACTCTACGCAAGCGAAAACTACAGTTGCGCCGTGATTAATGTGACGTTGACTTTGGATTTTTTGGGTAAGGTACTCCATACATAATATTACAGGAACGTATCACACACTGGTGCGTCACTTTGATAGATATCTGTAGGAGTAGCACTACGAAAATGAAATGCCTTTAGTAAGCGGCGAAGAAGAGGAAGTGCGGTATTTGTAACACCAAACAGGCAGTCATACGCCTTAACACACATATGTGAATACCCTGATAAACTTTTATAACCGTAATCAGTATAACCGTCATCATTGTCACCATTAGCTTGCTCACGCCCGATGCAGGGCTAAAGGCCTCTCCCATTTCCTTCTGAATTCCCTGGTCCTGCATAAACAGCGGTCACATTGTGCCCGAAAACCTCTTGAATTAATTTGCCCACCTTTCTGCCGCCCCTTGCCGCCCTTGCTTTCTCTGGGGATCCACTGTGTCACTGTTAAAGAACAGGGAAGTGAGAAAATATGTTTATTTCGTATACATAGATCACATTTTCACATCGGCTAGGACACTACTACCTTGTGTTGAGGGGAGTTGATAAGATAGAAAATGCGAAAAAGGAAAATAGAAGTGGCGACGCCTGCTCGGAGGCTCCTGCACTGATACGTCTGACGTCTTAATGTTTGACGGCGTCTGCTGATGCTCACGTTATTATTTCTGGGTAAAGGATAGGGATTTGTGAAATAATGAATCTTTGAATCGAACTGAATACTAATTGAATAGTGATGAAAGCGAATCGAATAGGTATAACAACGAATATGAGCTATTTGGTTCGAGTACGAATTTGAATAGAATGCTAGTCGATTGGTCAATGCAAACTGTCGAATAGTGAGGGGAAAATTTTCTGAAGAGCCCGAAAATTCCACAATTCATTCGAAAGATACATTCCTACAAATTTACAAACAAGATTATGATTAGATTTAACCGACATAAAGGAAAAAAAAAACAAGCTCCACTAACGTGAAACATTGGGACGTGGGAAGAAGTGATGGGCTGCTGTTTCCCGCAGAAACACATCAATCGCTGCGCTGAACCGGTTTTGATCAATTATGCACTTTTTTTTTGCCGTCGACAGTAGCTGTGAGTCCATCCTGGAGGCAGTGCAGTGTGACAGTGTATGTATAGGGTTGTCGTGTCAAAACCGATTTTAACAAATTTGTTAGTTAATGTGAATACATCATAGTTATTCTTATTCCCTCAATCATTCTGAATCACGTTAGTTTAGGCTGAGCCGGTCTTGAACAATTACACAGCAGCTTTTTGCCACAGTTTGACAGCATGCTTTAGCGTGACGGGCGACGACGACGACAGGAGAAGCAAGACAGCCCGGGCGCATAAGGGGCTTCGCACTTCATATAGTAGTGAAAAGCTACGTAGGCTTGCATCCAGCAGTGACCATTGGCTTTATTCTACCGCTTGCCTGTCACGTGGCCGAGACCTATTTGCCATGATTCTTAGAGGAGGATATCTTCTATATGCTCATGGCAAGGACCTCTGAATGGCCATTGATGTCATTGTACTTTGCGAGAACTACGGACAGTGGACAAATAACAGGTTTCAATACGGCAGGCTGTCTTACCAGACGCCGCAATTTCGTCCTTAACCGATGGTTTCTGTGGTGCTATAGTCAGTTCTTCCCTCTGCGACCGAATGAAGGACTTTGTCCGCTTGAAATGCCTCATTCCTGATGCAGTAACATAGGTTACTTTTGTAAGTGTTAGCCGTGAGCTTTGTAATCTTGCAGCACTGCTCCAGGGATGCCATCCTGCGCGTGGAATTTCTAAACAAACACGTTGCTGTCACCAACTTAAGATACGTGGTTTGTCACAGACAAAGATACGTATCGATACGTTTCGATACTTAAGATACGTATCGCTTTGTCAACAGACAAAGCGATACGGAAGAATAGGAACATAGAAATGCCAGTTTCGTCGCTCTGCGGCATCTTGATATCCATCGGTACCCAGGAACCTGCAGGCATGGAACGAGGTGTTAATGACTCTGAGACTTCTTTCGGAAGTCCCAGAGTTGACTTGCGTGGATGTAAATTCAAAGTGATGCTGACATACTTCAGCCGCGAATGCGAATACTTTAGCACGGAGAATGAGGATAGCCCAATTGCGCGAATTTTGGCAGTCAGCGATATGCTTCGCGCTCCACGGTGTATACTGAATTTGATCCGACAGACCACAATTTCCCAACCAGTTTTTCACATTAATCGCAGCCTCCAAAAGCACATGCCAAGGCAGCTCAAAACAACACATCGGAAACACAGACTACTTGTAGTTACCAAGGATTCTACACACTACTGCTGCAAAGCATCGAATCACAGCCGAAGAAAATGCTAGGCTACTCCGTCACAAGCCGTGCTGAGTTTCTGCATTTGAATTCGGTACACTCTTGCGCACAGGGCTCTGTGGCGACAGCCACACGTCATAGACTGCCAGACCACCAACATGCTGTGTCGACGCTGATGTTGCATGAACTGAGAACCCCTTCTTACTACAAGCATGAAATCTCTGGCACTCTTAAACACAAGTCCCACGGCTCTCAGTACTGCTACCGAACGGATTTAAAGAACTTGTCAATTTAATACAGCGGTTGCGCCCTTGCACTGTACACCTTAGAACGACATCTGAGTATTACCAGGACGATCAGGTGTGTGTCTGGGCCGGCATGCGCCGCCGACGAACTTCCCTACCTCCCGTTCCGTTCGGCCCTTCCGAATTGCCGCTGCGAGTGGCTGACGGTGGTTCTGAAGTTATTTTGGGTTGAAGCAATACGACCAAAACGGCAGTAGGTCCACTTGGAGAATGCTTACGTCGTGGAGTTAAACCACCCTTCACGCCAAAGCGTTTATCTGTTCTGAATCATTACGTTTTAACAGCGAGGCTGTCTAAGCGTGCGAATGGTGCCGGATCGTTCGCAAGTATAATCATCATGAACTCGGAACGAAATGAGTGCGCGCGCACTCCTTTGAACGGCCGAATGTTAGGAACTTGCTTTAACTTAATCGGGCCTGATTATTTCTGATTATTAACGTAATCAGAAAAAGATGCGGATCAAAATTGGGGGCTCCCGCCTACATGTGAGGGAAATATTATCTTACTGCACGTGCCATGGTAATTTGTCATCAGGATGCCAATGCGGCTGTAAAGAGTTCGCTCTTCTTTCAACAAATAATATAACTGGTAGGAGCGATTACTTGGCTTGATTCGCTGCCTTTTCAGAGTTATAATCAAAACGTATTCATTTGTTGAATTCAAAACGGAAAAGTAAAGTATAGCAAATCGTCTTTCAGACATCATGAAAACAGGCAATGCTTTTTCTGGCTCAAGTGATGCGGTGTGTGTCCCCAATGACGTCATTTGCCGAAAGAAGAGCGAGAACTTTCCAGGAGTGTTTGAAACCAAACCGCTAAAAGCATGCTGCGTGAAGGGGAATAATATTTGGCTCGCCTGTTCGGAGGAGCCTCCACGACTGATCGCCACCGTCTTCTGAGTTTGTGCTAAACGTGTTGCCGATCCCCTGTAATGCGCACTGAGAAGAAATAACACATCTCAGGAACAAATCTAGTGGTTAGGAGTGTGCGAATGTCAAATATTCTGAATATGAATAGAACAAGAATGTTTTTCTTTGGTTTGTCCTGTGTAAATCCAAGCAAAAATGCGTCTTCAGTAATAACACTTAACACAGACTACAGGTGAGAAAACTGCCATAACAAAATATGAACGCCATATATTTTACTCTCAGAAACAAGCTGTGTAGACTAGCCTGTAATATTGTAATTTTCTGGTGTTTTAGGGGACGAGTAAGCCCAGCCACGGTGGTCTAGTGATTATGGCACTGGGCGGCAGATCCGAAGGTCGCGGGATCGAATCCCGGCCGTGGCGGCTGCATTTCGATGGAGGCGAAATGTTGAGGCCCGTGTGCTGTGCGATGTCAGTGCACGTTAAAGAACCCCAGGTGGTCGAAATTTCCGGAGTACTCCAATATGGCATCTCTCACAATCAGAGCTGGTTTTGGGACGTTAAACCCCACGAATCAATCAATCACTAGGCCTCTGCTGCATAGATCAGCGCGTAGATATTTAAAACCCGTTCGTTTCGCGAGATGCGTATTTTTCGCATCTTGCCCATTCAGTTACGACGGAGCACCGTGGCCGCCCCCTAAGGATCTCGTTGCTTGCCGCAAATCACAGGAATGGAGTGTGAAACGAGCGTTGCTTTGGCGCAGCAGTTTGGTTCGTAGCGCTCGCTCCCAAAACTTCACATACGCACTTTAGAATTTCAGAAGTGCGATGACGCTTATCCAAAAGATGTACATTGATTAAAAATGCATTCACTGTCAGTTCGTCGCTTCTTTTATTTATTTATCTTTTCGGGCCTGACCACTCGCCGTTGAACACGTACTAATAATTTAAATTCTTTTTCCAGACTTTTGGTACGATCTACGTGTGTGGAATTCTTCTATTGAAGCAGGACCCAGTGAAGATTGCAAGGATATGTACTTACGACACGCCCCAGCGTCGTTCCAAATGTATCATAATTATTGCCAGAAAATCCTACATGAACCCACTGTATCTCAAATTCACCTGGTCGAAAAATTGGCATAAGAGCACCGTCATAAACTTGGGAGTGTTTTAGTATATTGATTCTTTCCTTGAAGAATAAAGTGAAAAGTGCCGCAGCTCTTATTTGCAGAGCGTTGTCTTTGTTTTGAACTGAACATGATCATAGCGCGAGAAAGTTTACGGTAAGTTGAACTTAATAGGCACATCATGGTTTTGGCAAGTTAGACCCTCATGATCAATAAAACAATCATGACAGCTCTCCTAACGCGAAAGCTGGGAAGGTGCGAAGCATGTGGTGATGTGCCGGTGTTTCCAACAGGAACACGTCAGCCGCTGCTAATGGACTCGCTTTACCGAGGCTACGACGGCGACGTTATAGACGCCGACAGCCCGGGTGCATTAGCAGAAACTCGTTAGAATCGCTTCTGACAGGACAACCCTATACATACACTGTCTTTGTGCGCTGCCTCCAGGATCGGCCGACACACGTAGGAGTACACACACATTCTGACTACACTGCCTTCAGGACGAGCCCACACAATTCCTATATACCGTGACAAGGAGTATCGACGTCAAAGCCAGGTCCTAAGGTGTTTCGCCCCTAATAAAATGGACAAAATAGCGGTGCACCATACTAAGATTCTAACAATTATTACAGTGAAGCCAATTCCTCGACTCAGAAATCGGAGTAAAAAGCGGTGCAGGATCACGCGTGGCAAGTTCACTGTCGCTCTCATGTTGCATTGCAAGTGTCATTGTCACTATGACGTAGCAGTGAGGTGAGCGCGAGGGTGTGGTTAGCAGGTGGAGAGCAAGCGGGGATCTGCTTTTACCATCTCCGCGACCCGCCCTTTTCTTTCTTTCTTTCTTTCTTTCTTTCTTTCTTTCTTTCTTTCTTTCTTTCTTTCTTTCTTTCTTTCTTTCTTTCTTTCTTTCTTTCTTTCTTTCTTTCTTTCTCTTTATTCTTAATTTTTTAATATGTTGTTATTCGCAAACTCATCATCATGAACTAATGGTCTGAGGGCTAGGGAGCATGTAGGGTGTAAAGGGCAGCAGCGGATCTGCTTTTCTCGTCTATGCGGCAGTGTTGGGCCACTAAATAGTTACGCTGTAAAAATGGTTGAACATGAACGTAATTCCAGACTACTTCATAAACAGAATAAAAGTCCGTTATTCCGACACTGGTGGAATGGCGAAATATTGCCGAATTATATTATCCCATTCTCGAAATATTGAACGAACCACAAAAACGCGAAATTTTCACTAGCATGACGCACCTTTATTTGCTAAGCAAGTTTGTGAACTTCGTCTGCTTTCTTTTAGGGCGAACTTGAGGGGCGACAATAGCTTTAATGCCTATCGGACGCTCCGTATCACACGCACCGCGTGGAATTTCCTCACAGAATTCTTCCAGCATGGACAACTCTTCAGTGGCTTCTTCTACCGTGCGCTTTGGGGGTTGGAGAAGTTGTTCATAATAAAAAATCTACAGCATATCCACGGAGTGAATTATGATGAGTGGGCGAAGCTCCGGATGTTCATCGTAGATCGTGCCGAGTACCGGATTAATTTAGTTAACGCGCACGCTACGAATCCTTATGGTTCAACTACGCACAAGTGGAATCTCCCACCGGCTCTTCATTGCAAGTGCAAGATCCGGTGCGCATATATATATATATATATATATATATATATATATATATATATATATATATATATATATATATATATATATATATATATATGGGTGGCCGGTGAACGGTTCTCCAGCGCGAGTAGTCAGTATTTTTCAATCAAGAAACACGCTAGAAGACGCTGCCTGCGTCAACGTTGTCTCTCGCGGGTGAGGGCGCGTTCTCCTTCTTTGCGAACTGGTAGCGCGTTCATCGAAGAAAGAGTGTTTCCATAGTGAACGCGCGCCTTTCACTCTCTCTCCTTCTCTGTCTCTCCCTCTCTCACAAGACAGCAGATGGAAGAGTGAGAGAGCTCGCGCGCCGGGAGGCACGCGCCGAGGGAGAGTGCGAGCCTTCCGGCGGCGCGAGGTGGCTACAAGAGACAACGAAGGATGGAACGACCCACGGCATAAGGAGCTTCGCTCCTAAAGACGTTCTGCTCTTTTGTGCCCCTTCTATGTGCACGGAAGTGGCAAAGCACACGGCGTCCGCCGCGGTGGTGTAGTGGTTACGGTACTCGGCTGCCGCCCAAAATACGCGGGTTCGATCCCGGCCGCGGCGGTCGCATTTTCTATGGAGGCGAAAATGCCAGAGGCCCGTGTACTGTGCGTTGTCAGTGCACGTTAAAGAGCCCCAGGTGGTCTAAATTTCCGGAGCCCTCCACTGCGGCCTTTCTCTTCCCTCTATCTCTTTCACTCCCTTTCCTCCACCCCCACGGACGCTTAGCCGTGCTCCCTACATGGGCTGCAGAAATTAGCGTCCTTTCCTAACCGAGCCATAATCAATCTGTCAAGCACACGGCCCTCCAGCATTCCGCCTCCATCGACGAGCGGTCTCCGCGGCCTGCGTCGAGTTCGCGTCTGTGGGGTCCGACCACCATAGCTATTCCACTACCCCAGCGGCTGTCTGTTATAGAAACAAACATTGGATTTGCATTTTCACGTCTTTAGTACATTATGGCCCTTAGCGCTTATTAAGGGTGCAGGTAAGATAAGGAAAAGAAGAGGTAATGATTAGATCATGTTTGCTGAATTCCGCCATTAGACGCACTAAAACTGTAACCACCGAGATCGTGGATCGAATCCATGTACTGTGCGATATCAGTACCTGTTGAAGAACCCCGGGTGGTCGAAATTTCCGGAGCCCTCCACCACGGCGTCTCTCTTAAGCATACCGTGGTTTGGAACGTAAAACCCGGAAATGAATTAAATTAACCGCTACCATAGTGTAAGAGCACCACGTATTTTTTCTCACAGAAGGAGAGCACCAGAAAAATTTTGGATGAGTAAGTGAGATACGAAGTATCAAGGAGGTTAGTAAACGGAGGCATCATCAGACCGAATAGTAGAACGGAGGCAACAAAAAAAAAAGAAAAAAGGGAGATAAAAAGGGAGCATTACAATCTTTGTATAGGAAAGTGAGTACCATTTACAAAATTATCTAATGTTGCTGATGTGTTACCTTATTCTTCACCGCCCCTGGAAGATGAAATATGAAGAGCTGACGCGCACGCCGTACATTCTCTGACCCTAAGCTTCACTGAAGCAGCATGATTCACTTGTAGCGTGACCATCCTATAGCCACCATACGTATTGACTTCTAAATCATGTTTTCCGGCTTTCCTTGCCTACAAAACCAGTTTACAAAAAAGGAAAGAAAAGACCGAGGACCTAGAAGGCCAAACCACTTCTTTTGAATGGAAGCGTGTTTTAACATTAGGGATCATCGGCCATTCAGCACATCGCGAATGTATTCATATGGGTACGTTTATCTAAAGCAATGAGGCCCACTGAGAGAATAATTTTCGGGGCTGTATGCATCGCCAAGCAAAACTTTTATGTTACTAGGAATGCCAAAGGGCTAAGTATCATAAAATAATATAGTCAAGTGCAATGATTACGTGATTAGTGAAGCAGCGCTATGGATGCAGCTTATTTGACTATAAGAAAGTCTTTAACGATGATACTAGTACAAAAGTGTGTTTTAGTCCAAGCTCATCTGTTTCTGCACGCGATGGTGACCTTAACATTGCTTATATTTAATGGAACAGGTGGATTAAAACAAGGCTATGAGTTGATGATATATGGAAGTGATAACTATGCCTGCGCTGTGGTCAAGGTGTCGATAACATGTACGTATGAAATGGATGGTTTGAAGAGATTTTCGTTCAATTCTGAATCTCGTAGCGAGAAATGCCAGGTCTCAATGATGTGTGAATTTGAGTTTTAGAAGGCACCGATATTGCACAATTTCTTGCAACATCGAGTAACCGTAGGGGTTACCAACATCACTGTGCAAGTCAGCCTGTCCTGAAGCTCCCGTTAGATGCGATGCCCGATGAAATAAACTTTACCAGCTATTGTATTCTAATAAAACTATCCCGCAAAAGAGAAAGCGAGAGATATCTCAATAAATAAATGCTGATTGTCCTGGTGCGTGCTTTGCAGATAAAACCAAAGTTAATCACAATTTCATGAGCCTGGTCTTTGATTTGAACCTTGACAATAAAGACGCACTGTTTTGGAAATAGTGCTAGCTGAAATAGGGCTAGCTGGAAAAAAAACACCGAGTATTATTCGTGTTTATTCAGTAATAAGTCGCCTTTCCACAAGTGCAGAACGTTCGTGGCTCACGATGGGGGCGTCCAATGCAATAGGCAGACGAGTCATCGTATACGAACAGCTAAGTTAAAGTAGATATATCATTGACTTTATCACCAAAATAAATAGATTATTTAACGGAACATGAAGCATATCTTAATGAAAATCTAAGAGGGAAGCAATAAGAGCAAAATCGCTCTGCTGCGTTAAGATGCTGTTGCGATGCATTTCACTGTGATCACTTTTCGAATGTGTGATAGATGATCCGCGCTATCGCATCTACTTTGAAGCATAACAGGCACATTGCGTCTTAGAAGTTGAAAAGGGCTTACGGAAGTTATTATAACGGAATTGTGCTGGAGAGTACGCTTTAACGTTATCACATCATTCATGCTATAAATTAAATGAAGCGGTGAGCCTTGTGGCAAGGCAGCTACAGGGAAATGTCTTTTTTATTATTCCCCTTAATACTGTTCCCAAACTATCCCGGCCACTAGAGGCAGGCCTAATCTTTGCTACGGTTCCATTCCGGGCGCGGCGGTCGCATTCCATGACGTTCTTCACGACTTTCCTCGACAATCTGACTCCGGCCACCTAGGTTTGCACAAACGTAGGAGCGCATTCGAAGCCGTTTCTACTTGCCAAGCATTTCTACAGTAGTAGCGAGGTATGTTGGTTTCTGTTCTCCCTGCCAGCGTCGCAAGTTCCCTACATCTCCCCCTGCCGGCCAGTTATAACAGACTTTGTGCCCGCAACGCCATTAAAGGGCAACTCCCGCGATTTTTCAGTGTCCACTGATCTTAATGAAATTTTCAATATGTATTCTCCTCAGCACTGTAATAACATATTCCAAACCAGGCGGTTGCAAGTCATTTAGTTTTCCTGGAAACGAATTTTAAATTTTTTTAGCGGATTCCCCTGCGGGCCACCCTGTGTTTTTGACGTCATCACCTTCAACGCTGCCTACCCGAGCCTGCGGCACATCAAAAGCAAAACGGCGGTACTTCAGCATTCAATTCTTCGCCGTCAAGTTCAGAAAAGCTGGCATAACTCAATACATCGTCGGATGACTCGCCACTGTCATTTTTCTCCGTATTTCTGACGGCGGGAAGGCTGTGACGTCATCGCATCCGCTGCAACAAGTGTCTACCCGTTTCGGTTTCGGTTTGAACACGCCTTTCGGTCGGTTATTTAAAATTATTGGTGCGTTTCTGAGCGAATTGAACCACCCTGGCTGCTACAGGACTATCAGTACAATTCAAAAACATTGATATCAGAACATGGTGAAAAAACCGCCGGAGTTGCCCTTTAAAAGCTGTTGGTACCGACCGTTATGGTCCCCCTCCAATGATGGCTGCTGTGAACAGATGGACAGTGACATTTGATCAATTTCAGTTTTTCATTTATTTTCTTCACAACGGCCACCAAGCGGCAAAAGGACACTGTTATCCGACTTGGCCTGCTATTTACGCGTCCCATCACGCAGAATCTGAGAGAGTACTAAGAAATTCCGAGAATTCTGCAATCCGCAGTAGCCAAAGTAGCCGCCGTCCGTAGGCCGAACACGAAAGAAGGCGGTTGGAGAACGGAATCAGTGGATAGAGTTCAGACGCTGAATAAACTGTTTTGTGTCACAACTCGGGTTTCCACCTGATGGACAACGTTGAGGAAAAACGATACAAAACTGGCATGAAAAGTGTGGCGCGTAAAATAGCTAGAAGTGCCCGTCAAGAAGTGCATTGAAGTAGTTCCTGCAGGCGATATTTATTTGACTTCCTTTTGCCGAATTATTCAAATCTCAGTACTGAAAGTAGAAGCGCAACAAAAGCTCTGCGCATTTCAATCATAACAAGAAAAAAATGGAGCAAAATATAAAAAGGAAACATATTTGCGATATGTCAATTGCAGTATCGTGCAACATGTTCCATGCATGCAACGAATTTTGTGTATGCTACTCATGAAGTATGAATACAGAGAAATACATAAACCATGTGAAGTGTGATTCTGTTTGACATATGATCAATATATAACCAAGCAGGGATTTCAACAAGGTGTGTGCTAGTGTTCCTGTTCATGATAGAGGATTAGCTGGTGTTAATGTGCGATGAAAATGCGATGTGAACGGGGCCCGATAACGAACGGGGCCCGAAAACGTGAGATACGCCTTTCAGCTATCTCACCTGAAAGGCGCGTATTCAAGTTTTTTTTTGTCTGATTAGTTCCATGAAGAAGGACTTTGAGGGAGGAAGAATCATAAAAGTTGAGACGAAGGATAGCAGGCATCAGGTTGCCGTCGTGAGCTGTGTCATTGATGGAAGGGTTCAGATTAATGTTTATGGTAAGTTGACCCCGACTTTGCAACAGAATGTAACAGGTTCCAAGATAACATGATTGAGGAAATGTCAGTGTTAGGTAGCACTGTGACGTGACTGGACTCTCATGGCGCCAACGTGCGGTACGCTTCAAAAGCCAGGTCACTTTTCGGGACAAAGAAAGGTGCCACGTGGTCTTAGTTACGCGTGTTTCAGGGACGAGGTCATCGACATCATGACTTGGTTTCCCACCGTCACCACGGTCGTCCTTTACCACAACCTGCGCGCGGATTACGAGTCTTGGCTGGCACCGAACGCAGTGACGGCCTCGTCGCGCCTGGAGCAACTCTTAGGAACAACGCCGGCCTTGGGATTAGACCACTTGGACTTACAGAAGGCTACCCTGTGCAATTTGTTGAACAAGTGCCCCAAGGTAAGCAAGACTCGTAAGAACTTTTCATGAAAACGAGATGGCGATGCGTTGGCGGGGTGGTATTTGGACCTATTAAAGAGCAATGGGGCCACAATTTTCCGGCAACCATCTGGAGAAAATCGTTTAGCCAATATACAGCGAATCCGCGTGTGGCATGCGTTTGTGGCATGTACAACGAAGATTCAGCGAGCCGACAGGCAGCGCGAAACCGTGTGAGGAGCAGAAACATTAAGGTCTTGTTGGGAATGTGTGTGCGTGTTTCACCCGCAAGCCAGAACTGTGCGCCATTATGTCAGGCTGTGCAGAGACGCTAGCCTGTGGTGACCAGTGTAGAAGCGTCGGTTGTTAAAGCGTATTTCCTCCTCAGGTAGCCATTTCCGTAGCGACGTCTACCCGTCTCCGACTCGTGTTCTACATACATCTGAAGAAACGTCGCTGGTCTTCTGTCATCACGCAGTGCAATCCACCGCCCCCCCCCCCCCCCTCCCGCGCCCCTTTGTGTCTGTTCCCGGTCGCGCTCTCAACGCAGTAACCCATAGAGATACATGTCCTTTTATTTATTTATTTATTTATTTATTTATTTATTTATATATAAAAGCTATTTACGAAGACAAGTCCACTTGTCGAAACGTTGGCCCCAGCGACATTCCCTGTTCTACAAGAGAGGTGTCCTTGTCTGACACCTCCTTTAATTGGAATTTTTCTACTTCTGTCACGTAGTAGTAGTGTGGCTGTGCAGTCTTTGTAGATGTTATTTATGGTCTCCACCTATACACACACATTTCCAACAAGACCTTAATGTTTTTCTGCTAGTATAAAATAAACATTCAACTTTAACCAACCAAGAGAACAAGCTGGTTTTAGGAAAGGTAACTCAACAATGGACTACAGCCATGCTATCAACTTAGTAATTGAGAAGCTAACGGAACATAACAAACCTCTTTATATGGCCTGTATAGACTACGAGAAAGCATTTGACTCAATAGAAATAGAAGCAGTTCTAGAAGCTTTACGTCGACAAGGGGTACCTGACGTATAGGTGGAGACCATAAATAACATCTTCAAAGATTGCACAGCCACACTACTACTACTACATGAGAGAAGTAGAAAAATTCCAATCAAAAGAGGTGTAAGACAAGGACACCTCTCTTGTTGGACACCTCTCTTGTAGAACAGGGAATGTCGCTGGGGCCAACGTTTCGACAAGTGGGCTTGTCTTCGTCAGGACGGCAAGGGCAGTTGACGTCCTGAGGAGGACAAGTCTACTTGTCGAAACGTCGGCTCCAGCGACATTCCCTGTTCTCTCCATCGGTTTTAGCGATCTGTTAATCGATTAAAGCCTCCTTCGTTCTGTGAGCTTTTCTTATCGTTTGGCCAGCACTACTGAGGAATTTGTTATGAAGGCATATTACCTAAATTAATGTGCGCGATAAAAAGCGGTTAATTTTTCTTTTGCGCGAGAAAAGCGGGTACGGTGTTGCGCAGCTTGGCCATAGAACCTTAGTTATGTTAACGGAGACAGCAGCTGCATTACTGTGCAGCTAAAGCCGTGAGCGTACATTTAAGAGAACGGTAAATAAGCCTAGGCAGTCGAAAGTCTCGTAGACCCCAATACTATGTTGTACCTTGTTCTAATATCACAATTTAGCCAAGAGAAAATGATCCACTGAGTTTTTCATAGCCTGCTGAAAATGAAGTTCATTGGCAGCTAAGGCTTCTTTAATATTGACACGGTGTTGTTCTTTCTTTGCGATGATGATACTAAGGATGTTCTTTTCAGCTGGCTGTGGTCATGTCACCGAACTTGGACGATGCCTTACCCACAAAGGAGGTCGGGAAAACTGTTGGTTCCATACGCCTTCCGGCGGCCTTTCGACGCAAAGAACTGTTCCTAGGTTGCACATTCATTCACCACACTGGAATTCCCCTCGTGGTTACAGCGAAGAGTGCTGCCGCCGTGGAGGAAGCGCACCGCCACTTCGCCGAGGCAGAACACCTTGAGGCGAGTAACACAATAGCATGACTTATGCTGATTTGTTGTGAAGTATGTGAAAAAGCAAATGCGGTTCCCCTTGTTACTCTCTGAAATGGTAGGCTTACCGTCTTTGATTGACCAAAGAACATTGTATCGCTGGCCAGGACGACGTCCACCCCCTTCTTTTGCTGCACCAATATCCTGAAACACTTTAGCTTGAGAAGACGCACGAAGCCCGGCTGCGGCGCTTCATTGCGATGCATGCACAAGTAGAGGCGAAATGAAATCATTGCTACCTGGTGTTACGTAACGCGCGATGACAGTGAACCAAGTGGTAGCAACCTCCGGTGTCCTCCGTTACAGCGTCTCTCGTAATCATATAGCGCTTTTCCGGACGTAAAACTTCAGAAGTTATTGTAAATTATTATTGAGTAGACGCACTCTGTCCCCGCCTCATTCCAAATTAGACAAGGCGCAGCACATGAGAGCGATTACACTGTCCTTTTCAAATTCTTATGTATTGTTAGAGAGTGATCTCTCCGTGTGCTACCCGCAGTGTAAATTCTGTCTTGAGACTGGTACGCCATTCCTCATCGTCTGGACATGCCAACAAAATATGTCGACACAAAATAGTCAAATAATAGTCAAGCGGGAGGCGACGCTGTCAAGCAGGTACCCAGCCAAGCTAGGCCTGGACGGCGCCAAGGGTTCTTCCGGACTGGGAGCTCCAACAACCACTAACGACTTTTAACTTACTCTGCCTACTAAATGTTCTATTCTCTTACTCTCGCTGCCACTGTTTAAGTTACTATTGCTCGTTCTCATTATTTTGGGAGACACTAAAATCTACTAGGCGGTAAAGAATCATTGCGCTGGGACTACATTTCGAAGCACGGAGCCAGCTACAACCACTATTATAGCACCAAGGGTTGGAACATACCTGAGTATTGTAATCATTGCGCCAGTCACCAAACGCCATAAAATTAAACTAATAAGCGAGTACAGTCCATTTTGTGAATTCACATCGACTTCTCGATTGTTTCTCGCAAAGCGAGATAAGGAATAAGTCGTTCATACCATAAGTTTCTGCGCTATTGGCAGAAGTCACCCACGCAATCGAGAAGCAATAACTCAACGAACGGGAAGCTTAATGGGGAAGACCCATAAATTACAGGATATGATATGAACTGATAAATTGATTATGAAAGAAATGTCTCTGTGTACGAGTTGTTGGTTTTAGAACGGCGAATTGAAATACGATACCGTACCAACGTTGTTCCTATCTTCGTCCACACCATCAGCTCTGTACGTGTCGATGGTTCCGCTGTGCATAAGAAAAATACGAAGGTGCTTTCGTACGTCAGAGAACTCGGCAACTTATCATTATAGGCAAGAAAAAAAATCAGGAAACGCTATAACACGCCGAAGAGGCTCTGCGCGTGTGTATTTCTACTAGTCACGTGAGTGTTCGGTATAATATTAGAGCTATTAAATGTACGTATTTAAAGGAAAGCCACAAATCTGGACACCATGTGAGCAAGATAACGCTACCAACTGCTTTTGGTCCTTCACACCTCAGGCTATAGAGTCCACATGACGTACATGGGCAGAGTCGCAGTCACTGAGAAAAAGATGAAGAAGGGGTAATGACCGAGCGAGCACATTGTGACAGGCACAGCTACACTCATAGTTCGCTGATGCAGCCGTAACCATTATTTTGATGTGGGATGCGTCCAAAATCTTTCTGGCAACAGGATTCTTGTTTCTTCGCAGAACCTCTAGATATGCAAAGTGTGGTTCAGGTCTTCAGGCGTTACTATGTGATAGTATGTGCGCACTTTCTCTGTTTTTAACTGTTCCCCCAAGCTCCTAGGCCCGCTCGTGTGCACGTCAGAATGTTCCTGTACGAGTACGTCACTCGTTAAACCTTTATTCCCTTTTCTTGCTTTTTCTCCATGGCTGCGGTGCTGCGCATATCGTATGTATCTTGTGGCCTACATGGCTGACGTGCGAACGTAAAGAAAGCAGCTGAGTGGCGTTCGTCCTATTTCTTACTTTCGCGGTGTCTACATATAAGCATTTCGAATCAAGGGACGTTGGGCTAACTAGCCCCTAAAGAAGTAGGTCTATATAAGACACCATTTAACGTTTCGTTCTCAGTGTACTCATTACCGCATCGTGAACATCCTAAGCTTGCCATCCGGCAGAACAGGCTCATTTGATGCCTATGTTGATGTAAACTCCTTATGGATATCAGTATTTTTACATATTAAGTAGTTGCTGGAACATGGTACAATATTTCCTCTGTGTATATTGCAGCTCACAGCATCAAGCGAAAGCGCAGTCGCAAAAGTTGCCAGCTACGCAAGCGTCACGCATCTCTCCCTCATCTCTGCCATGTCGAAGGATAAGTGCTCCTTCGATCCTCACGTGACCGAAGTGCTATCTGTGCTCGGGCTTGTGCACTTGTCGCTGACACATTTCTGCAAAGTTAGACTCTCGGTCATCGCCAACCTCTGTCCCCATCTGAAGTTTCTCGCAGTACGTGTGTGCGACATCGACGAAGACGACGACACCGGCGCGACTACTTTCTCCAACCTGGAACACCTTTACATCGGCAGCGCTATGAAAGAGCCGTCGTTCTTCAAGCTGCTGTCGTCCTGTCCAGGTCTTCGAGAACTGGAGCTCGACAAGGACGAACTCACGACAGCCTTTATTGCAGGTCCTTCGTCTTTGTGCTCCGGAGAGCCCTTTAGACTGGAACACCTGGAGAGACTGACACTTCGTACTTTCACTGAGTGGTACAAAGAATGCAGCCTCAACAGCCGGACTGAACTGGTCTCGGAACTCGACGCAACAATACGGCGGCTCCCTTCCCTCCGGCGCGTTCGCACTGACAACTACAAGATTCGTCTCCGTATCGGGAGCTGCTTCCCGAATATTGCTCTAGATTGGTGCACGTGCACCGCCTGCTTCGCCGAGTTCCCGAGAATTCACTCCTTACAGGAGGAAACATACGCGGCTACTCAATACCTCAAGCTGCCAGAGCCAATCGAGCTCGTAGAAGTCTCAGTGGGACGAAAGAGCGAGGAGTCAATAGAGACTGAAGAATTTAAAACAGACAGAAACCCGGGCGCAAATGCGGAGAGTGAGAAAGAAAGCATGGTGAAGGGATGGGAGGCCGTCCTCACAGCTCTGACTTCACGTGCGGAAGACGACGCTGTGTCAGAAGGAGGGGAAAGTGCACGAACGACAATTACAGCGTTGGAGTCCTTAATGTCGGAGAAAAACTGTACGACAAGAGGAGCTAGGGCTCGAAGAGTAAGCATTTGAGGCAAAGAAACCTGTTTGGATAAGCGGCATGGGTAAGCGGCTAAGTTCCACTAGACTGTCTTCTACGTTATCTGGAGAGTCTGTTTCTGCTGTTGTTGTGGTTATGAATCGTCAGAGTCCTGTGCGAGGGAGCTAGATAAAAAAAAGATGCCTTATAATGTCCGTTTGGGAAATGTACTACAATGTCGACGGTGTGTTGAATAACGGCTTCAAATATTCAGTTAAAATGGAGTGAGTGTCACTGTATGATTGCCAGCGTGTGCCAGCTCCTTCGACTATGAATGGGACTTGCATTGAGGAGAGCTATGTATGGCATGTGTGAAAAATAAAATGGTAATTGTTCTGGTTTATGTGAGTTACGTGAAAGCAATTTGGCCCAGGCTGAAACGGGTAATGTTCAATCACCTGTGGCGCGTGACGACATGTTATGCGTCACAGGTAATACCCGGGGCTGAGATACGTGGGTATTAGGCACGGGCGGTATTATTATATTATTGATGATGTAAATGACAAGGATGTCAAGGTATTCTTGGCAGAATCTATCAGTATCATTCACGCCACTGAGTATTGCTATTAAGGCCGGTGAGGTGTTCGGTACCGTTCGGACTCTGGTGGGGCAGTCAGGGCACTGACCTTTATGCAGTCGCCCCTACTCTTTGGGCAGGGAAATGCGGGAATATCCTACACATGACTGCATGTTAATTTATACTAACATGCGACCATGCTTACAGTTCCTGTGTTGTTAAAGTTACTTAGTGCAGAACTATTTTAAGCAGAAATATTTTAATACAGAAATATTTGACAATCACAAGTTTTGTGAGGACGATAAATATTTTGCGAGCTCTTTCATAGTTTAGATTTTTAACAGGGAAGCTCTTGGAGAAACCACACAAACGACGTTTGAAAGAAATGTGGCTCTGAAGGTGGTTGGAAAGCGAAACTGGCCACTACACTTAGACGATTAGCCATTGCGACGTCGCTTGAATTTCGCATGCACTTTAGCGGCTCGAGACTGTTTCAGGTCGCCATACATGATCGAGGAAACTCCTCCGAATGGTTCGGTGTACTTCATTTGTCTGAGTCTCTCATTGACTCTAAGGAAAATGTAAGCGGAAAGCATACGGCCGATGATGAATTGCCGGTGCATGTCGTGGCGGTGCATGTCGGTGCATCTTGCATTGTCGCAAGCGAATGTCATACCGCGTGGCCCGTGTGCACAAGTGGTCTTACGTCATCACTCGCCTGTATAGCGGGGCGTCGTGGGAGTCGCGGGTGCATATAGCACCGCGCAGCCCAGCTGAAGCGAGGCAGAGAGGAGTGAAGCAGGCGGTAGTGGGACGCGTAGGGCCGCTGCCGACACCGACCGTGTTTCCCTACCTTCCCCCCGAACGTGCTTGGTGTCACTGTGGCAGTAGCTCAGCAGGGTGCTGAACAGAGACCGGTCTAGCAACTCCTTCAGTTCATTCCAGGATGACCATGGAAAGTTACCAGAAGAATGGCGTGAATATAATGCTCGACGAAAAGAACAAAGCGTCTTGTCCAGTAGGCTCGTGGGCGAAACCCAGCAGCTGTCTCAAAAGAAGCCGAGTGTATGCGTCAGGCTTGGCAGGTCCCAGCATATTCCACGACGTCGTCGTAATGGGCAGTCGTTTTTGGTGTAGTTTACAGCTTCGCTGTCCAACCGTTTTCACATAGCGGATTTGAGCCACATTTTTTAAGCAATGTCTTGCAAGCATGATTTATGTCCCCGCGAGGTTCCATTGTAATCACCAAAAATTTAAATAGAGCATTTGGAGAGTATTTCAGCTTCAACGGATGCTTCCATATGCTTACGCGAACAAGGGACTGAAGCGGAATGGCTTCACTGCAGCTCACGGCCTTGGATGCCGGGTGAGTAAACCCAATGTAAAACGTGGAAATGTCGGGTAAATCATAAAGAGAGCACGAAAATATTCCTCCGCTATCCCTGGCAACCACTACCGTTGTTCCTCGCATAATATTTTACCTGAGGCAAAGAAGAGCGTAAGTTTATTCGCGTTGTACACCATCAAGGCCCTAACTCACGGCGGTCACGTCCCTGTGAGATGGCGTCTCACAGGGACATGAGGCATAAAATGTCTCATAGGGACTTGATCATGTCCCAGGCGGACCCTCATTGTGGTCATGTCCCCTCCATATATATTTTCAGTCCGATTCCTGTGAGACTGAAAAGATGCGAGTGGATGGGATAGATGGAGAATACCCACCTAGGGGTTTTGCCTAGGTGGGTGTTCTCAATCCAGGTTGAAATAATGAAACAGCTATGTTTCATTAATTGATGATGTATGGGTGTTGTGCCACTATCTATATTTGCAGTTCTTCGACACGAGAGAAGTCATATGGACATACTTCTCAACCGAGAATTCCAACATCGAGTGCAAAGCGGATAAAGTGCTCAATATGAGCAGGACGGCCGTGGAGTTTCAAGCTGCCTTTTGGTTAAATGTCTTGAAGTACAAGCTGTAGCCACTCCTTTGGGGTACAAACTCAAACAGCGACTGATGCTTGTTTCTCAGTGTAAATATAACGAACATAGGGGAGTCCGAGAAACGGAACGTCAAGAACAACAGCAGCAATAGGTTTAACGCTCTCTTACTTTAAATACAGGTAAGTTTAAAGCTGCGGCTTTGCGTTGCGTATTTGCCTGTGGAATCATCAGTGGTGTAGTTGGCCTATTAGCTAATTTATGCTTCATTGATTGACGCTGCGCAGCCGTGTAAAGCTGAATTGAACGCTAATGTAAATTACTGGAAGACACACAAAAAAATCTTCTTCCTGCTATATATATTGCAACGTACACAACTCACACGCCACAAGAACACATATGAAACACTGCTTTATCAAGCACCATGACTTCCGGCTCCGCCATTCTACATCTTCAGCCTCTTCGTTTTCCATCTAGCTGTGTCCTGAGCCCACGCCCCAGTGCTAGCCACTTTATTCCGTAACATCTCTGCGCCGGCGGTTTAATGAAGTCACAAAAGACTACCAATGCGCAGGCAGACTTTTCCGCCACCGCACGGTAAACTTTTCAGGCCTCAGGCAATCACACTCCGAATGCTGCAAACTAGGTCGTATCCCAGTTTAGCTCTCCCTAACATTATTGCTCCGGACGCCTTCGAGTCTACCTGCCCGCACTGCGGGTCGGTTTGGAACTTGGAACATATGCTCTGTCGGTGCCCCTTGTTACACGGGCCCAATGAAGTCGCCGACGAGGAGTGTAATTCTGCCATCAAGAGTTCCGAGCTTGTTCTACAACTCCGGGCCGTCCAGAGAGCCCACGATGCAGCGGCGACGCTAGGCCTCCTTGTCTCTACGTGGGAGCGGCCCGCTGTGCTGCTCTGAGGGTGGCGCTTCCTAGGACCTAATTAAAAGTTCTTTGTCTGTATGTCTGTCTGCCTGTATCCTACGGCAGGGGGTGGCGAAGAAGTATTTGTACGGGTCATGGCAAGGTTCAGGGCGAGAATACGTCAGAACTCCAGTTCCTTGATTTGCGTAGTGGGCTCTCCTTGCGGTTCCGTGCAAGTTGGTGCGCAGAACACATGGCGCCGGAACATTGTTGCAGACTGCCCTGATGTGTGTTTCGGTGGGTACTGAGCCGTGTCAAGCCAAGAAGCGTTTGCGGCGCCTCTTTGTGCATTGGCTCATTAGATACTCGTCGGAAAACAACACGCTGGAGCGAAGATTTTTCAGTCCTCGAATTTCGCCATTGAAGGTAAGCGCCGCTCTTAGGAAGATTTCGGAAGCGCTCAATCGCAAATGGGAGGCGACAATAGCGCGAATTAACGCTACCGCACCAAATGAACAAAGGCCTCCTTTTACGGCAGAGAGTACGACGGCTGTTGCAAAGCGTTGCTTGTAAAGGGACATGACGAGCTTCACGGCAGAATGGACGTGTGTGAGGAGTTTGAAGGACAGGACGCATGGGACGAGAGTGATGGGAAAATAGACGTGTGTGGGGAGATGGAAGGAAACCGGGACGCCAGTGACAAGTTTATAAGGAAGAAAGACGATTGGGATGAGCCGCTTCCATTGCTTGGTCAAATAGCGGTCAAGAGCCACATATCAAGGAACAAAGAAAGAAAACGAAAATAGCGGCGGCTCGTGTAGCGACCGTCGACGACAAAGAAGAAGCATCATCCGCCGCTTCCAGTACGTCGGCCGAGCTCTCCTGGAAGTTCCAGTTGCTGGGCGTTGACAGCAACGAAGCAGCGTGATCCGACGCCTCCTATACAGGGTCATAGCGAGGCTTCTTCATTGCGGCCCCGACTGTCTCAAGCTCAGGCCATACTATCGTGATGCAGCGGTCACCCACGGAGTTGGTGGCGCTCTTCGTCAGCGGTAAAGGCGACGGCGGCGGCGAAGATGGAGCGTACTGCGAGATACAGCTGGCCCAGGCCCGCCGAGGGGCTGGTCTCGCGGGAGATGTACACGTAAGCATTATGGAGCCGACTTCGGAGGAGCAGCCACACGAGGCCGCCGATGTCGCTCACGAGGATCAGGGCGGCGAAGTGGACACGGCCAGCACTGAGAGCAGCGCGAGCAGCGTTGACGGCAGCAGCACCGCCTCACCGTCGTCCTCGCCCGCTGCCGAAGAGGCTGGGGCACGGCCCCATCTGTCGAGCTGCCTCTGCCCAGAGGATGAAGGTGCTCCAGTGGAAGCGCTGTTCCGGTGCCCGTGCCTGTGCCAGGACACATTCGTGCACCGCTCCTGCTTGGAACAGCCGCTCTACATTGATCCAGAAGGGGCCGCGTGACCCGTGTGCTGTGTGCGCTACCCGGTGCGGCGGTGCACCAAAGCCCGGAGGCGGAACATCAGGGATGGCGGATTCAGGAGCAATGGCTGTCAGATGAAGAGACGTTTCTTTTGTATTTTACTAGATCGTTTCAATATATATATAGCGGGTTTTACACTGGGGCTCTGCGTGCTTCTTTGGACCAAACGAACGCTCTCTTGCCGTAGCAATGCGCATTCACAAATGGGTTTGCGCTTTCGGTTATTCAGGAAAGGTTCGAGCTAAGCCATCGGTATCTGTAATGGGAGTACAGCATCAATAATGGAACGTAAGAACGGCTTCCTCATGTGGCAAACAATACACAGCCACTACATGCAGGATTTGCAGTCGTGGCTTTTGTGGTATCTAAATAGAACACACGTGCTCAAACGACGGCGCTATAGCGCCGTAGCCAAACTGAGCACATCAGCTGTTATGTCATATTTAGAAATAGTCATAGTCGTGGATACTACAAGTGCATCATCGCATTGTGGTACTAAACCAAAATAAGCTAAATGTTGTCGTTCCGAAGAACTAAGGATCAAACTGAGGAAGAGTTCGATAAATATGAGTCGCGAGGAGCTGTGGAGACGCTCTATAAAGCGAGCCCATCGACTGCGTATTATGCGGAATGACAGGACTTGATCGTCGTAGGTTGGTCTATCGCCGATCACTGCAAATCAACTGGCTAGAAACATTTCCCTACATTTATGCGTTTGCTCAGGAAATGAATATGGTTACTGCAAAAATAACACACTGAATTTACTGCATCATCAAGCGGATAATAGTGCCATGGAATACTCTGTCGTCACAAAAACTGGTTTCTGAGATTTGCAGAAACTTTTCGCCCAGTTACTCGTAATTATTCAACGTGTACTATGTTCACGCTTCCGCATGCATTATAGAGTAGAGTTGTAGAGTAGAGTAGAGCTGCTTGCTGTGTTAAATATGTTTCATGAAAACACTAAGCAATAATACTGTTATGGCCCATTCGTTTGTTACGTTTAGTCCTATAGCTTGAGCAGTTTTCGAGCAATACCTATATTTAGTTCTTTTAGATTTATATATGTTCCTTCTTTCGTGCGTTTAATTCGTGCTTCTCTCTCGACCTTTTATTTCCTCTAAATCACACTTCCGCAGTGTGTACATTGCTAGATTTTAAAATGTCATACGGGTGCAGTTTATCACTCTTGTATGCGCAAAGCTTGCATTGCCTCATTTGCCAACTTCACCAGTGCAATACTACTTGGGAAACACTCAAAATGAGTACGAAATAAACATAAAAAATTCACAGCATATCCACGGGGTGAATGATGATGAGTGGGCGAAGCTCCGGAGTGAATCACCGGTAAACCGTTAATCTTCCGTGTAATTCGCCCAGTCGATCATCATGTAAAGACGTGAGAAACACTCTATTCGAACGCTGGGATCTCGCGTTTAAGGGGACGCTAGCACAAACGCGTTAGAAACATGCAGTACACTCTAGTAAGGGGGGAGAGGCCACAGCGTCTTACGCAGCCCCTTACACAGGCCGGAACGCGCACCGCGTTTGCCGACGCCATCACATGACTGCTGAAAGAGTATAAGGCGGAGAGGCCACAGCGTCTTACACCAGCTTCTTACACGCGCCGTAACGCGCTAGCACAAACCCATCATCATCGTTAGAAACGGACAGTCTTTCGCTCTCTCTCTCTCTCTCTCTCTCTTTCTGTCTCTCTCACACAAGACAGCAGATGGAAGAGTGAGAGAGCTCGCGCGCCGGGAGGAACGCGCCGAGGGCGAGCGCGAGCCTCCCGGCGCGCGAGCTATCGAGCGCAATCCTAGAACGAGGTGGTTACGACTACAAGGGACGAACGACCCACGCCTTAAGGAGCTTCGCCCCTAAAAAGCGCACATTTGAATTATACAACGGCTAATTTGCGCAGTACGCACAGCAGTTTTGATCACAATTATATTTTGTTTACGCATGACTAGACAAATTTGAAAAAAAGTGAATTTGAAAATAAAACCTGACAGGGAAAGAAAAGTTATAGCGCATGGTTTACCAGACTACGGTACGCCTAAAACAGAATTAGGCCTGCTAAATGGATAAATATGGACCGGTGGACCTATAGTTACTTTACGCAGCAGCTTGATCACAGAGAAACAATTTTACCGCGAAGGTGCAGCTGAAACAACCTGATTTGAGGAGTTTGAAGGACAGGACGTATGTAACGACCTTGATGGAAAAATTGGTGTGTGTTAGAAATGGAAGGAAACAGGGACGTCATTGACAAGTTTATAAGGAAGAAAGACGAGTGGGATGAGCCGTTTCCATTGCTTGGCCAAATAGCGGCCAAGAGCCACATATCAAGGAATAAAGAAAGAGAAAGAATATAGCGGCAGCTCGTGCAGCGACCGTCAACGGCAAAGAAGAAGCATCATCCGCCGCTTCCACTACCTCGGCCGAACTGTCCTGGAAGTTCCAGTTGCTTGCTGTCGACAGCAACGAAGAAGCGTGATCCGACGCTTCCATTACATGGCCTTAGCGAGGCTTCTTCATTTCGGCCCCGACTGGCGCCCGCTCAGGCCATACCATCGTGATGCAGTGGTCACCCACGGAGTTGGTGGCGATCTTCCTCAGCGGCAAAGGCGACGGCGGCGGCGAAGATCGAGCGTACTGCGAGATTCAGCTGGCCCATGCCCGCCGAGAGTCTGGTCTCGCGGGAGATGTACACGTAAGCATTATGGAGCCGACTTCGGAGGAGCAGCCACACGAGGCCGCCGATGTCGCTCACGAGGATCAGGGCGGCGAAGTGGAGACGACCAGCACTGAGAGCAGCAGGAGCAGCGTTGTCAGGAGCAGCACCGCCTCAACGTCGTCCTCGCCCGCTGCCGAGGAGGCTGGGGCACGGCCCCATCTGTCGTGCTGCCTCTGCCCAGAGGATGAAGGTGCTCCAGTGGAAGCACTATTCCGGTGCCCCCGCCGGTGCCCTGACACCTTCGTGCACCGCTCCTGCTTGGAGCAACTGCTCTACATTGATCCAGAAGGGGCCGCGTGACCCGTGTGCGGTGTGCGCTACCCGGTGCGGCGCTGCACCAAAGTCTGGAGGCGGAAGATTGGAGATGGCGGATTCAGGAGCCGTCAGATGGAGAGATGTTTCTTTTGTATTTTACTTGATCGTTTCAATATATATATGTAGCGAATTTCACACTGGGACTCTGCGTGCTTTCATGGGCCAAAAGAACGCTCTCTTGCCGTAGGAATGCGCATTCTGAAATGAGTTCGCACTTTCGGTTATTCGAGAAAGGTTCCAAATAAGCCAGCAATAGCTGTAATGGGAGTACAGCATCAATAATGGAACGCAAGAACGGCCTCCTCATGTGGCAAACAATACATAGCCACTACATGCAGGATTTGGAGTCATGGTATTTATGGTATCAGTATAAACACATGCCCGCAAACGACGGCGCTACTGAGGCGGAGCCAAATTCGACACATGAGCTGTTGTCTCATATTTGGAAATAGTCATAGTCTTGGATAGCGTACGTGCATCATCGCATTGAGGTATTAAAGCTAAAATGAACAAAACGTTGTCGTTACAACGAACTATAATGGCGAAACTAAAGAAGAGTCCGATAAATATGAGTCGCGAGGCGATTCGGAGTCGCCCTATATGGGGAGCTGATCGTATGCCCAATATGTAGAATAAAAGGACGCGGTCACCGTAGGTCAGGCTATTACCGATCACTGCAAATCAAAGGGCTAGCAACTTTTCCCTACACCTATGCGTTTGCTCTGGAAATGAAGAATAATGTTACTTTAAAAATAACACACTGAATTGACTGCTTCATCCGCGGATAATATTGCCATGGAATACTCTGTCGTAACGCAAATTGGTTTCGGAAATTTGCAGAAACTTTTCTCCCAATTACCTTGTAATTATTGATCGCGTACTATTTTCGTCTTTCCGTATGCATTGTTGGTAGTGTGCATTACTGCTTTCTGCTTTAACGATCTTTTGTGAAGACAATTAGTAAAACTACTGATATGCCCATTCGTTTGTTAAGTTTAGGCCCTTAAGTTACGCCGTTTGGACACTCACCAGAAGTGGTCGCGCAGTGACGGAAACTCGCCAGAAGAATGGCCTGAATGTAATGCTCGACGAAAAGAACAAAGCCCTCTTGTTCAGTAGGGTCACGGGTGAAACCCAGCAGCTCTCGCATAAGCCTTGGAATTCATCGTAAAAGCGCTACCACACAACACAAAGGAAGAAGAGACGAGCACAGGCGCAAACTAACAACTGATTTATTGAAGGCAGGTCTACAGGTATATATACGAACAAGCTGCGCAGGCGCATCGTCACAGCGATCCTTAGAAGAAGAAAAAAAAACAATCATTCAAACATTCCATTGCGCTGTACAAAGCCGACATTCAATTTCTGACACGCCTTGTTTGAACGATTGATTT
>CM023487.1:28300725-28303225 GCA_013339685.2 Hyalomma asiaticum
AAGCGGCAATCTGGCGAATTGAGGCGCGGGAGATGGCTTCGCTACTGTGACCACGTCAAAACGTTAAATCTAGACATCGGCGGCACCTCGACACGGCGCAGGGATTCTCGGCAGTTATACACGAGAGAAAGTTTTCGAGCGACTCACATCGCTCCGGAAACACTGAATGAGCTCGCCAGAGCCCTGCGCAAGCCTGCCATAAACGAGGATTATGCGCATATAATGACGTCTTGAAAGAGAAACCGAACGGGTTGTCAGCTGATCGTTTTGCGAAAACACAGACCACTGCAACGAAATGACAATAACTTGCTTGGCGACAGCGGTCTGTTCGATCCTGGAGCAGTGTGCGTCGCAACTCGACACACCTGGCCGCGCAAGACAAATTTTTGTAGCGGCCGCGTTCGTACTTTGCCCCTGGTACGCGCCGTCACGACGCCGCCACGGCCCTAACTTCTTCGGCGGTCGAGGCCCGAATGCTACCGAAGCGCTGACTGCCGGCGCAAGTCAGCACGACAATCTGGTTCGCTCTATCCATTGTTCCTAGATGGTGGTACCACCGCAGCGAACCTAAGCGAACCAAGAGTGCAGTATAAGGGGGGGGGGGGGGCGATGTTAATTTAAGAGTAATTTTGCTTGTTAAACACCATAGTTCACTGTACTAATTACCTTTGCTTTAACTGGACGACACTTAAATGTAACTTCTAATGCGCTATATAAGGCCCATCTGTTCCCTGTTTGACCGATGTCGCGGTGGTCTGTCGGTGAGCGTCCAGCTCCTTTCATCAAATCCCAGGTTGAAGGTGGGTTGGAGTCCGCCTGGGTGGGACTTTTTCAGCGTGAATGCAAGTTCATTTTTTCAAAAATCCACTTCCGTTACAGGAAGTACGTCACTGATTTGTTGGTGGACCCCGGCATAAAACACTTTCGTGTTAAAAAACATGGCAGCTCCACTAAAGTGAAACCTGGGAAGGTGAGAAGCATGCGGTGATGCTCTGGTGTTTCCCACAGGGAGCCTCAGTCGCTGCTAATGGGCTTGCTTTACCATAGCCACGACGACAACAACTTTAGACGCCGACAGACCGGGCGCGTTAGCAGAAACTCGTTAGAATTGTTTCCGACACGATAACCCTACACATACCGTGTCTGAGTACACTGCCTCCAGGATGGGCACACACAATTTCCCAAACCGAACTTATCAACTTTGTGTTATTAATGCACTTAGGTCCTGACTAGTCCTTTATTTTGAATTAGTTTAAGTCATGTTATATGCTTTATTGATGGGGTTCCTCAAATGTCGGTGGTAACCATTTGTCACCCTTTTTGATCACAGACGTTTCGATTTTTTTTACACGATGCTGTACCATACCGTGACGGACGCCGAACAAGCCTCGGCCCTTGGGTGCTTCGCCCGTAAATGTGGCCGCGCCCCCGGTGGTTACTGAGTCAACATGATTACAGCCAATCACATGCAGTGAAAAGCGAACAAAGGTGCCAGCGTTCGCAAACGATCTCTGATCTCGCCCTACCAAGGCATGAGCACTGTTTACACGTCTTTGCTACAAAAACGTGTAATTGCAGCGCGCAAGGAATTTAAACACGCAAGAAATACGCAACGGACATCCGCAGATAAGGTGCAGGGAAAAAAAGCGGCGCGAAACAAAAGTGTGACACTAAACGAATAAGCCAAGCGCGGGAATGTGGCACTTCAAGTAAGCATGCAACAATTGACCAGGATTATTCTTCGTGCAGCGATCCCGAGATTTCGCCGAAGCCCAACTCTCGCTGTTTCCGAATTTAATAAGCTGCCACGTTTCTCATCACTTCGTTCCACGCCAGCTCCTCTGTACATTCTTGTTACCTACATCTTGCGTCTTTCAATTCCACGTGTGATGCAGAGAAATCGTCAGTTCTCAGTCATCGCATGCGTTGTGTTTCCCTTGCGCCGTTCCGTCAGCTTGCGTGCGGCATTTTTTCTACAAGTAGCTCTGATGCAGCGTTGCGAGGCGACGACGCATGTACCACTCAGCTCAAGTATTCATCGTGAACTGATAACACTAAATGTAGCGCCCCGCCACGGTGGTCTAGTGGTTACGGCACTCGACTGCAGATCCGAAGGTCGCGGGATCGAATCCCGGCCGCGGCGGCTCCATTTCGACGGAGGCGAAATGTTGAGGCCCGTGTGCCGTGCGATGTCAGTGCGCGTTAAAGAACCCCAGGTGGTCGAAATTTCCGGAGGCCTTCACTGCGGCGTCTCTCATAATCAGAGATGGTTCTGGGACGTAAACCCCACAAATCAATCAACACTAAATGTAGCGAAATTTCAACGTACCGCGCAACTTGTATTCTTACCACATAGAGAATTGCGTGGCATGAACACGTATGCAGGCATACCAGCAATGCGCTTTGCGGATAAAAAAGGATATATTGATATTTTGTAATTAGTGAATCTTTGGATAAAGTGTCAGAAACACGGGTGGACACATAAACGGCGCAAAAGCTT
>CM023487.1:28308225-28474865 GCA_013339685.2 Hyalomma asiaticum
ATTGCTAATCAGTAGATTCCTTTCGTTCGGACGAATATCATCACAACTTAAAGGCTAAATGCAATATAATAATAATAATAATAATAATAATAATAATAATAATAATAATAATAATAATAATAATAATAATAATAATAATAATACTCCGTGCGAGTATAATAATACTACAACGGTATAAATATCGGAGTGTACGTTTGAAAATCTATATTATTGTGGCGTTTTCAATAATACTAATAATATTCCGCGCGAGTATAATAATACTTGCACGGAGTAAATATAGGAGTGTCCGTTTGAAAATATATATTATTGGGGCATTTTCAAAGCACGTGTATGCGTCTTCCTAGTTAACAAACTATCGACATCTCCTTAGGTGAAGACGCAATTTCATGGAGATGCAGTTATCGTGTTACAGTGCTCACTGTATCGCGTGAGGACACACATGCACCGTTGGTGTTCAAAACCTTGTCGTGCATTCTGTGGACAGTCTTTCTCTGGAAATCTCGATCGCTCTGAATCTTAGCCTTGCACAAACTTAAACTTGAATAACAACTTAAACCGCTTGTCGAAACGTTGGCTCCTGCGACATTGCCTGTTCTAAATCGTATTTTGCGATTTGTTCATGGATTCAAGCATCCATCTTCCCCTGAGCTTCTGTTCTAGTTTGAACCTAAAGGGAAGAAGTACCGTTTTCTTTGACATGTCCGTAGTCAAATAATACGCGTTTCAAGAACAACTATTGTACTGTACAAGCCTGCTCATACCTTCACCGTAGGCTCCTTGGTACAGCTAGCAATCACTTTTCGAAATCCCGGCCTGTGCCAAACATTTCCCAGCAAATATAAAGAGAATTGAGTCATCGATCGCATATCCCCACTCAACTACGTCGTTTGTTGCTGACGCCTGCCATTGCAATAGGCTGTCTTCAGTAGCGCACCCAGGATTTGTGTGTGTGTGTGTGGGGGGGGGGGGGGGGGTTCAAATTTTCATGAAAGGCACGCTATTACATAGTTGTTGCGTGTGTTTCAAAGGAGGGGGGTGGAGGGGGGAGGGAGAATAGCGGGCACCTTGTGCAATACGTCATTTCCTTGCTTCAGCTGGAAGAATAGCAAAGCGAATAAAATGCCAATGAATAGTAACATGAATGATGACGATTATTTTAATTTTTGTTCGGTGTTTCCCAGGGACATCTTGAAAGAGCTTGACAGGGCCATGAAGCCATTCAGCAAAGCAGTACACGTGGAAAATGAACGGAAAATTGAATGAATCAATGCATAACAATGATAATATTGCCACATGGCGTCTTTTCTTTCATAGCGACAGACGCGCGCTTCGTTCCAAATTTCTCCAAAATTGCTGAGCCACTGACAAGACTGACGAAATCGGACGTTGAATTTGTGTGGTGCGCCGAACAGGCTGATGCATTTGCCGAACTCCAATGCCGCCTTCAGTCACCTCCAGTACTCGCGCACTTTGACGAACACGCTGAAACTGAGATCCATGCCGATGCAAGCAGCGTAGGCCTCGGCGCAGTACTGGTACAAAGAAAAGGCTCTGTCGAAAATGTTGTCGCCTACGCTAGCCGGTCTCTCTCCAAAGCAGAGTCCAATTATTCGACAACCGAAAAGGAGTGCCTCGCGATTATCTGGGCAACTGCAAAATTCCGCCCTTACCTGTATGGCCGTCCCTTCAAGGTGGTCACAGATCACCACGCGCTTTGCTGGCTGGCTAATTTGAAAGACCCGTCAGGCCGCCTAGCGCGTTGGAGCCTGCGGCTTCAAGAATTTGATGTCAAGGTCGTTTATAAATCTGGCCGCACGCATTCCGACGCTGACTGTCTTTCCCGTGCTCCCATCGATGCTGCCCCTCAAGACGATGATGATGACGCCTTCCTCGGAGCGATCAGAGCCGCTCGTTTTGCCGAACAACAGCGATGCGATCCGGACATTCGTTCTCTCATTCAATACCTGGAAGGCAGGACAACATCCGTTCCGAAATCATATAGCCGTGGACTGTCTTCATTTTGCCTTCACAACAACGTTCTTATGAAAAAGAACTTTTCTCCAAACAGGGCCAAACTCCTCCTTGTAGTGCCACCGGAACTTCGCACAGAAATTCTGCATGCTTGCCATGATGAACCAGCGTCAGGTCACCTGGGATTCGCCCGCACACTTGCAAGAATTCAGAGGAAATACTACTGGCCGAACCTGCCCTCAGACACCGCGCAATACGTAAAGACCTGTAGAGATTGCCAGAGACGCAAGACGCCCCCGTTGAAACCTGCTGGACATCTCAAGGCGATCGAACCACCTTCAAGGCCTTTCCAGCAAGTTGGAATGGATCTTCTGGGGCCATTCCCGACGTCCTCAGATGGCAACAAATGGATCGTCGTGTCAACGGACTATCTCACCCGTTTCGCGGAAACAAAAGCGTTACCCAAGGGCAGTGCCGCAGAAGTCGCGAAATTTTTCGTCGAAAACATCGTTCTCCGACACGGTGCGCCCGAGGTGCTTATAACTGACAGAGGCACGGCGTTCACCGCCGACCTGACACAAGCAATCCTCCATTATAGTCACACAAGCCACCGTCAGACAACGGCATACCACCCCCAGACTAACGGCCTTACAGAGCGGCTGAACAAAACTATCGCCGACATGCTGTCAATGTATGTGGACATCGAGCATAAGTCTTGGGACGCTTTATTGCCCTATGTGACGTTCGCCTACAACACTGCAGTACAGGAAACGACCCAAATGACGCCATTCAAACTATTGTACGGAAGAGAACCCACGACCACACTCGACGCCATGCTTCCGAATACGACCGACGAAGAAAACCTCGATGTTTCCGTTTATCTCCAGCGGGCAGAAGAGGCTCGCCAATTAGCCCGTCAGCGTATTCAAGCCCAGCAAGAAGCAGACGCCCGACGTTATAATCTTCGCCGGCGCGACCAACAATACCAACCTGGTGACCGCGTTTGGGTATGGACACCCATTCGAAAGCGAGGGCTAAGTGAAAAACTGTTGCGTCGCTACTTCGGACCTTATAAGATTTTGCGGCGCCTAGGTCCGTTAGATTATGAAGTTGTCCCCGATGGCCTTAACGCATCCCAAAGGCGTCGCCAACGCTCTGAATTGGTGCATGTTGTCCGTTTAAAACCGTACCACGCACGTTAATACTAACACACTAATGTACAACCTCTAGCACTTTCGCTTATTTATGTTCTTTTGCATGTTTTTCTTTTGCAGTTATGTGTTTGGTTTAAACATCGGGACGATGTCTGTTAAAAGGGGGGCAATGCCACATGGCGTCTTTTCTTTCATAGCGACAGACGCGCGCTCTAATTTCTACCTTCGGCTTGCGTCCATGCATGCGTACACTAGGCGTCTAGTACGAACGCGCGTGAAGGATGCTGTGGCGTTCGACTTTCTGCCTTGGTGTCGACGCGTTCTTAACAAGCGTCCCGCTCGAACTCTGCGGGATATAAAAGCGTGCGTCACCGAGCCGTGGGGCTCTTTTCGCTTGTGACCCGCCGAGAGACAGCTGCGCCTGTCGACGCTACCACCGAATCAGGACAAAGTGTCCAATAAAGTGGCTGCCCCAAGACGCTCTCTACGTCTGGATCCTTCTAGTCACAATACTGCGTGACAATATAGTTCTAAACAACGTGGTCTGGCACGTGCTTAGTCGTAAGTGTACCGACATGGCGTGTTTAGGAAAACGTTGCAGGTAAACATGTTCCAAATAATGAGAGCGGATCATATTATAAGTATGTTTCCTTTGAGCCTCGTCAAACTATATGTGAAACTGAAATGTCGGCCTGTAGCTGCATTTGTACTAACGGCATAGTTTGAACAGGTACATTAAATCTATGACAACCGTTAATAAAAAAACTAATAAAATCAATGAAATAATTCGTTATACAGAAACAATGTGACTAGGGTCAAAAATGTAGAGAAATGACGCGACACGGACTCAAAGATGCT
Source organism: Hyalomma asiaticum (assembly GCA_013339685.2). Lineage (NCBI taxonomy): Eukaryota > Metazoa > Arthropoda > Arachnida > Ixodida > Ixodidae > Hyalomma > Hyalomma asiaticum. Next base: position 28,312,209 of record CM023487.1, read on the forward strand.
AAGAAATTCCTTATTCAAGTATGTAACCCCTTACTGCAAAGCTGAGAATGAACTCTCATTGTCTTGCTGTAGCAGAGCTTAGTTTCAGGCTGTTACTGGAAGTCCGCTTATTTATTACTATTACCAGGCCAACATTAAAGGTATTAAATTACAATCTTTTGGACCCCTTTTCCCCGCATCATGATTACGGTAACAAGTTCCACTGATTTGTGGTCCTCTTTCAGTTATCCTCTGTGGTAACATTAAATGAATGTTTCCCACGAGGTAGTGGAGCGAAAGGAGGCTCCCACACCCAAAATTACTACCATGATATCACACCTCACCAAAACATCGGTTTAATGATTTTCCCTATGTTGTAAGAGGGAAGTTTAGACAAGAGGACTCATTTTAGTTTTACAATACGTACAAAGCTTCAATATATCGATAAATTTAACTCAAGGTCATCTCGTATGGTTTAAATCAGAAAATTAAGCTGACATCATGAAAAATACTTCCGAAAATTATTTTTTTAGGCTAGGAAAATCAGTTGGTCGTTGGCGCGCACTATTATAAAATGGTTGGCAAAATTAAGGTGGGATCACTTAAGTGCCTCAGTCGTGCTGGCCGACATTGTGACAGAATGATTTGCCTCTGTCAAAGCAGCTGCGTCATCATAGGTGTGTTGGTTTTTGTGCGGTTCACGTGCCTACTGTCTTGTCTTGCTGCTGATATTGGCAACGTGAGCAAGAGAACTCAGAGAGAAGTAAATATTATGCATTATTTAGATCAGCAGCACGGGCACAAGAAAAACGCCTTGCTTCTTATGGTAGAAATGGGGCTAGGGTCAGAGACAAAGTCTGATGGAACTTCACACGTGGGAAAGCACGCATGTCGAGCTGGCGACCGACACTATAGCGGCGCTTATGGTTACATTGCAAAAGACAGCAAGTTGTAGGGAAGTTGTGGTCGTACGTTCAAGTTTTTACCTAGACACTCGTGGCGGTGGTGAGTCTTGTAAGCAATTCAGAAGGTTTAAGCGAAAAGGGGTAGCCGTCACCAAAAATGGCGGCAACAACTCCTTATTTATTTTTACATCAATAAAAAAAAATTCAGAAGGTTGCTAATGGCTGATGGAGTGGACTAACTCTTGCATTGCGCGACTTAAGTCAGTTGGAACACCGAAGAGAATACGCGAGCCAGACGGGTTGATCTAGAGTCCTATACTAACATTTGAAATAAATTGATAACGAACCGTGAAGTGAGTGAAGAGCGAGAAAATATATGTATGCGATTAAGCACAAGTGAAAGAGCTAAGCCAAACGAAAAAAAAATTTAAACCAACAGCTATAGGCATACGCATGTTGTGGAAGCTGGAATAAAACCACTCTATTTCAGAAGACAGCGCTCATAAGTTGTGTGGTCTCGTACTGTTCGCCACGCTTTCGGAACACACGGACAGTCACGCCGTCGGGCAACCAAACGCGTGTACTGCTTTTACAAACGACGATATCGCCAACCGAATTTAATACATCATTGGTGATACGCTCAATACCCTTACACAATGCCAATACAATACATAAAACAACATACAACTCACATACAGTCCATCAGATGCGGTGTCGCCGACGTCCGACTCACCCCGAGGGACCATTCGCCTGACCCGCGGAATCGTGTACGCACGGACCCCGCCGTGAGCCGTCTGTCCACGCACGCTGCCGACTCCGAAAGAGAGCCTTCTTGTTGTTACTTCTGCGCCGGTTCAACTTATTGTTTGCATTGACTGATGGATTTGTGAGGTTTAACGCCCCACAACCAGCTCTGATTATGAGCTGGTTGTGGGGCACTGACGTGCACTGACATTCCACAGTACAAGGGCCTCGACATTTCGCCTCCATCGAAATGCAGCCGCCGCGGCCGGGATTCGATCCCGCGACCTTCGGATCTGCAGCCGAGTGCCATAACCACTAGACCACCGTGGCGGGGCAACTTGTTGTTTGCACTCTTTCAGTTTATAAGCACATGAGTGAACACAATGCATTTCTAAGGGCAGGGAAAGTCGACCTAAAGCCATATCGTGAATTGAAATTACAACGTCAACCAAATTTAAGTATAACATTCCACTGCACATTATGTGTCAACATGTTCACAAGTGTTCTTCACACGTTATAGCATTGTCTTCCGAAGCATAGTATCATATGGATGCTACATAATAAGTTTAAGTAGTACGAATATTCCCTACCAAGCAACACAAGGAGCGTTTCCTCATAAAAAAACGAGCAGCCCGTTATCATGCCGAGAAAATGGAGTAAACAGAAGCTTGGCGTATTCGAGACTGACCTGCTAGGTTTATTTATTTATTGTAATTATTAATTTACATATTTTCCTTTCATTTCTTTCTTCCTTCCCTCCTTACTTCTTTCTTTTCTATTTTTCTTTTTTTTTCGAGATACTATCTCCTTGATGTTCTTCAAAAGTTTTAAGCTCTGAGCTAAATTCCTTCGCACATTCATATGGCTGTGGCATGTTCACATCCCGCAAGCATGGTACGGCAGCCTATTTGTTGAGACACTTCCTTAAAAAAATGCAAAAAAACATCCTAATAAATCAGACATACCGCCGACATTTCCTCTGCTACGAAGAAATGTCACGTTCTAGGATGACTTAATGACTCGGGTGTACGGAGAGCATTTACTGGACTGTTTACTCAAACGAGCTGGCTAAAGTCATTAATATAGCTTTGCATTTTCGTTGATAAGAAAATTTTAAGAAACGATAGCTATTTTCTGACGTGGCCAGTTGGCGCATGAAACAGAGAGAAATGCTCAGGAGCGTCACAGGCAAGCGTCAAGAAACATAGACGGTTAAGCAGTCAAGATGCGGACAAAGGCGACCTCAAGAAACGTGGCTGTTAAACCTCTGTGGTGCCTACCGACAACGCTTCGAATAGCTTCTTTATTTTATTTATTCCTCGAAGTCATACCTTCGCTACAAAGGCCTACTCAAAATATGGTAGCCAAACTGGCGAAGTCATGCGATGATAGTATGCAGGGTTTTAGTAGCGCTCCACCAGGCCCATGTGGAACGTTCTTGTATCATGACTGCGTACGTCCTGAGACAGTGAGAAGTAATGATACTTCAGTACCGAATGACGGGTGGTATCCTAGAGAAAATACCGAAAGAGCAATAAAGTTGCTCGGTAATAAATTCAGCATCATATGCGTTGTATGACGCAGTAAAACAATATGTTAGTGTAGTCGTTAACGGGCTCGTACGGGTGTATTTCCATCATTTTTATCAATCCGAAATAAACTGCCAGCGAACGCCCCGAAACTTTCTGCGTCCCAAAGCAAAGAACTCGGTCTTCCAAAGCCATAGCGTAAATGCTGGTGCGATGCCCTGTACACCTACTGATTTATTCCAATACCCACAGGCCTTTGTAGATGTGTGATAGAACATACGTAAAGAAGATGTCAGTAAAAAAAGCTCCCGCACGAGAAAATTAGCAGTGCTGGAGACCTACCGCATGACTTGAAGATCAAATAAAGCTAACTAAAACAGCGAAATAAAGCTAACTAAAACACCTTCTCTGTTTTGACGTATGCGATAACCAATAAAGAACGTTCAGAACCGCTGTGTTTTCTATGCAGGTGATTAAAGAGTAAGGTTGGTTCCGCTAGGTATTCGTTATAGGCTGAAAAACACGGTTACATAATGCATCTTCGCTACAAGACGGGACGACCAATTTTCGCAGGTAAACGATTCTTAGAGATGCTTAAGCTGCTTGTTTTAAATGTTCAAGCTTTACAGATTGTTTTGGAACAAAGTTTAGTGAAAAAAAGATTGAGTGCGAGTATTTCTTCTCTAAGTTGTGTATTTTGAACACCTATGTTTCAGTTCAGTGCAGCCGTAGTTGCTGCTCCTGAATAATATTATAAACAATGAAGCGCCTTTGTTCTCTTGAACGGATTGGTTGCTATGTGCTAGTCTGTGCTTCTCATGGCCCAAATCAGATGACACCTGGTCTAATTGCGGCTAAATGAGAGTTTTGTACACAAAGAGTTCTAAGCATTGTGATGCTGCCGAAAGGTCCCCGCGCATGTGGCCTTGCATTTAATGCTCGTTAGTGTTGATTTCTGAAATACGCCAAGAAATAAAAGCGGCTACTGTGAAGTGTAAATGCACAAGGGAACTTTTTCAAGAGTAACTTCGTTAATCTTGTACGGTAAAGTTCTGAGTGGTCTCGAGTGCAGAGAAGCCTTCATCACTCTACATTTTCCGGTTATGGGACCACTTGTCACTTGTCACACCAAATGCAGTCTGTAGCAGGTAAGAATTCTGTGAATTCTGCGTGCTCTAATACTACCGATCTTCGAATACGAAAATGTTATTTGAGACCGATTTACACAGATTAACATCCACAAGCTGGGAATAGTTCAAAGTAAGGATTTACGATATATTTTCAGTAGTTACGGCGTCCGGTGTATCACTCAGCTACCTAGCCAGGCATACTTGTAGCGTATAGCAGTGCGAAACTAAATCGCTCACCTTAAGTTCATGTTCAGTCTTGTTAAGGGCAAGTTAAATAGCCTAACCAGCGACTATATTTAATTCTCCTATGGTTGCGAGACAACGGCATTCATTTTAATTAGTCCCATTTCAATCGAAGCACAACGATTTTAAATATTGTTGGATGACGATACGATAAGGAAATATCGGATGTGGATCCGTTAACCACCAGAACAATTCATGTGCTTCTACAACAGTCAGACAGATCCTGCTACCTTAAAAAGAAGAAAAAGAACAACTTTGCATGAAGTGAAGACCTCCCTATAACCCTAAGGTGGAAGTGTCGAATCGCAATGCATTTTGTCAAACGAGTTCCGTCTATCTGCACATGCTCAAACATCAGAGGATACAGCCGCTAGTCATATGTAAGCAACTGATGTAGTGCAAGAATGGGAACTTTCACACACCACTCATTTATTTTCTACTTCAAAGCAGCACACAAAGTCACGAATTTTTTTTCAAATTGTAGACGCAAAAAGGTACAATTTTCTACTTGTCTTTTAATGCGCCTTTAACTACGGCGTCAGCGCCGTGGAAACACTTCGAACACTTTGGTGTAATCTTCTGAACGAGCTAGCAGCCCATATTCTATTGTACAAGCGCGGCTGTGGGACAATAGGCCTGGGAACACGAGAAGTGGGACGCAAGTGTCCGGGTGTCCAACCGAGGCATTGCGTCCCAAAACCGCGATACGCTGTCGCGTTCCCAGTACACACTTACCGTAAAGAATATTCGCTCTATGGTCACGCGCCGTCCAAGACAAAGATAATATCCCACAAATAAGAAACGACATTCTTTGCCCTTTATTTTGCAAGGAAAGAATCAATACGCTCAAAATACTCCCGAGATTCTGACGGTGTCCTTACGGTAATTTTTCCAGCAGGCGAATTGTAGATATAGTTGGTTCGTGTAGTATTTTTTGACAATAATTATGATACATTTGGAACGACGTCGGCGCGACTGTTAAGAAAAAGTTCTTGCAGTCTTTACTTGGTCCTTCTTCAATGGACGAATTCGACACACGTAGATCATACCAGTAGGCTGGAAAAAAAAAGAATATAAATTATTGGTATGTTTCCGAAGGCTAGGGGTCCGTTCCCTAAATAAAAAAGGAAGCGTTTAACTGATAGTGAATGAATGTTTTTTTTAATGCAATGCGCATTGTTTAGATGATCATACGACTTTTGAAATTCTAAAGCACATATCAGCAATCTTGGGAGCGACAGCTACCAACCCGATAGCTGCGTCAGAGCAACGCTAGTTTCAGACTCTCTCTCATTCGCATGATTTGCAGACATGTGCAAGCAACGCGATCTATCGGTGGCAGCCGGGCGCCCGGTCATACATGAATGAGCAACGCGTGAAAAAATACGTATCTGACAAAACAAAGCAGTTAAAAAAAGCTAAAACTACTCGCGGATCTCCGCAGCAGTGACCTAGTGCAACCTAACATTGCAAAAAACATTTATTCGCGTGGCGCAAAAGCACGTGCTTTCCCAGGGCATCCTAATATATTAGCCTGGTGCATATGAAGCTCTTATGGGCCGTGTTGACTTATACGTAAATATCTTGCGAAGATATGCACATTTAGGTTGGATGCCGAAATTTTCCCAAAGTGTTGATGTGTCCATAATATAGATACGCGAGTAGCCTTCGAAAAATAGTACGGGTTGGAGTACGTCTAAATGTTTCTAATATTTTTCAAATATAGCATTTTTCATATTGGTATTCGATTCCAAAATTAGGTGTAAAAATATTTTAGATACTCAAAGCGATTCCAATGTTCTGAGAGATGTAGTATGCGATCCACTCATCTTATCAAAACTGAGCTCTTCCGAGATTTGCACAAGGCGCCGTGAACGTCTATTAAGGTTAGCATCGCGGTAGTGCACGCTGCCATGACTGCTACCGACCACAAGCGCGACGATACGTACGGCGCGCACAGCACATACAATATGTTCCCGGAAACACGCGCTTTCATTATGAGCATCTTGAACTGCGTGCGCGGCGGCTCTGTTGGAGCTCATGTAACATGTAACCTTGCTGCAGTACTCCAAGCTTTTCAGAGGCAATGCAAGCGTGCGGCCTTGCCATTCGCAACCATGTTCTTGGCAGGGTCTCTTTGGAATGTATCGTAACAACCTGACCATGTAGTTCACCTAATATTCCTTCACGATTAGTTCCACCACTCGGCTGCTGATCCGAAGGTCGCGGGATTGAGTACCAGCCGCTCGTAATGACCGTAATTTGCGGAGTCCACCACTACGGCCTGTCTCATAATCATATCGTTTATTTTGAACGCATAACACCAGAAATAGTCATTACTTCACGATGGCTTTTACTTTTTCTTATCACTTACTCCCGATGAAATTGCAATATTACAAGCTGGTCTACCCACAAAATATACTACGTTCATATTTTATTAGTGCAGTTTCTTCCTTTGTGCGTTAAATATTATTAGTGAATAAGCAATATTATCACTGAAGAAGCATTGAATTTCTATTTAAAAAAATAGTGCAGCTTGAACTAGTGGGCCAAGGCTAACGAAGCTGAGCGGCACTTGACTGGTCCGGTTCTTCATCAGCATCATTATCAAAAACTACAACAACAATAACAATAACAACAACGACGACGACCACGACGACGACAACAACTACTTCTTCTTTGTCTTTATCTTCTAGTTCTTCTTATTCATGATACCATGGTTGCGAAGCGCCGCAATGACGGGTGTTGCAGCAGCTGTAGCGTCGCAGGTTGCTATTGGCCTCTAGATCGACATGTAGAAGGCAGCACTGTCACCGCGTGAGTGTGGGTAGGCGTTCGCCGGCGCTCATTGAAGTGTACACAGTGGCGCTCTATTGTGAGCGGTTTGAGGCAGCTGTTAGCTAAATAAAAGCATTAATTGCAGTCAAACAGTAATACATGCGTCGTTCATCAATCTCACGTCAGTGCAGGAATCACGCAAAATGTTTTTATTGCGCGTGAAGGAAGCGTGACATGCCATTAAATGGGGCACTGACATTGCCCAGCCTAACATTCTGACTTCCACGGCTGTTCTCTCCCTCTATTTTTCTTTCAGAATACTTAAGTTCTCTTCTGTGTACAATGTTGACATTTCTGTTACGAGAATAAAAGAGTTTAGTATTGAGTTCTCGCTCATTATTCACTATTGGATACAACAAGAAAAATGGGCTGTTACTGCGCATTGAGTTGAAGTAGCAGCTCATGTACTCCGCTGTATTATTTGCGCGCACACTTGGGTTTGAATGCCTTGCATTTCATGTTCCATGAAACACAAGGCATTTAACTGGCTCAGTTCGTCAAGCTACGTAAGTTACAGTAAATGCGCCGCTTGAGTACTCTCACGATAGTTGACACACGCCTATATTAAATAAGCATTTTAATACTCAAACGCATCGCTTTCTTGCATGACTTCTTGCGTGACCGTGTCTAGAAAACATTTTTTTATGCAGATAAAGAAAGAGATGTGTTCTTTAAGCGAGAAACGTCTGCTATTTTCCGTCATGCTCATAATTACATATCGCGAGACGATATCACTCCAGCGCTACATTTACACGTTGATGTTTCCCGCTTAACTTGTTCAGAAAGGCGCTGAGTGCACTTTGCCGCTTAGTTGAAATGCACAGCAGCAACCAAAGTGAAATAACTGTGCCGAACCGGAGGTGCGACAATGACATAGCACGCTCACGACACAGGCGCTCAGTGATTTTAAGAAAGAGCAAGGACTGCAGCGCAAAGACACACAGTTCCATAACTAATAATTTAAGCTTGGATGAGAATTCATTATAGCTTTCAGCTCTGCACAGGCTCAGGGAACAAACATATTGGAGGATATGTGTGACGTACGTGCGCTTAGTGGCTAGCAGACGACGCAAGGAGCTATCCACAGTTGGGAGCTTCGTGAACTCGCCGCTAGGAGCCGACTTTGTTCAATCTCGAGGCCAATAGCTACGGCGCCGCTGGCTTTTTGTAATACGGACACACAATTACGTCAGGCTTAAAGAGCTTAGACATTAAAATTGGGCATTCGCACACGCCTAATAAAGTATTTTTTTCCTAATGTGCATTAAAGGAGATCTGCAACACAGTTAGCACCAAGTCAGAAAATGAGCCCGATCAGTCGTTGAGGCTCCTGTAAGCATGCGATCCCAACATTATTGCACTGCGCACAGCATGACATCCGCGGTTTAATTTAAACAGTGCTGGAGAGCTCTCGATCTTCTTTCGGCACATGACGTCAATGACTACTTCGCTTGAGGCAGAAGCATTGGCTGATTTACTATACATTCCTGTCTTTATACTATTTACTGTCTGCTATACTTTCCTTGTCCGCCTTAAATTCAATAAATGAATACACTGCTCGTATCTCTCTTAAAAGGCGGCAAACTTTCAAGCTATATTGTCGGTTGTCCCAGTGACGTCCTTTGTTGAAAGAAGAGCGGACGCTTTCCAGCCATATTGGAAATCGAATGGCGAATTTTCCTGGTAAGTGCAGGGAAATAATATTTTTGTCAAATGTTCACCGAAGCCTCCAATACTGATCCGCATCACTTTCTAATTATGTTCAAAAAGCGTTGCAGCGCCCCATTCGGTTAAGGTTAAGCACTAAATTCCGAACATTGGGTATTTCATTAAAAGTGCATGTGCGCTTATTTCATGGTTAGTTCATGATTATGATACTTACGAGCGATCCGACACCATTTCGCATGCTTAAACAGCTTCGCTCTTAAAACGTAATGATCCAGAACAAAGGAACTCTTTGGCGTACAGAGTGTTTTAACTGCAAGACGTAAGCAATTTCCGGGCGGACCTATTGCCGTTGTGGGGTTTTGCTTCAACCCAATATTACCTCAGAATTTGCGCCACTCCCTCACAGCGGCAATATGGAAGGGTCCTAGTAGCCATAAGGAAGTTCCTCGGCGGCGCACACAGGCCGAAACATACACCTGATCCTGCTGGCAGTATACAGGTGTCGCTATAAGGTGTACAGGGAGTAGTGCAAAAGCAACTGTATACTCTGAGCAGTTCTTTAACTCCTTTCGGGCGCAGTGCTGGAAGCCGTGCAACTCATGTTTAAGAGTACCAGAGTACCGTCCTCATACTAATACTCAGTCCATGCAGTAGCAGCGTCCACGCAGCGTGGTGACAGTCTGGCACTCTCTCTCTAGACACGTGGCCCTCGCCACAGAGCCCTCTGAACATGCCTGTATCGAATTCAAATGCGGGAACTCAGTGCGTGCTCTCGAGGAGTGGTCTGGCATTTCCTTGCCTTTTGATACGAAGCTTTTTCTTTCATATTTATTGGTATAAATACAGAAACATTGCATGCGCTTTGTATACATAAGGAGGTCCCAAAGCCGAAGATTGCATCGGGACCTCCTGTACTTAAGAGGAATACAGTATAACAGTACAAAAGAACCACTGTGGAAATAACGTACAAGCTTGCAATAAAACAGTACAAAAACAGAACAGCTACTCGATTGAAGCCGTGGTCCGATCAAGGCCAATTGTGGCCGTCATTGCCTCCGGAGGTGCCACCGCAATTCCCGTAGGTCAGCTAACCTGCCTGTCTGTCGGTATACCCTTTAGCGTTCGCAAATCATTGGCATCCAGAAAAAAAGAAAGTATTTACTGCCAGCGGATGTATCTTGCGCTATCCGGGGGCGTAAGGGTCAACCAAGTACTGGTGATGACTCCAGAAACACCCGGCCTCACCAGCGTTGACATGACCAGTGTTACAAGAAAAAATTGAGGAAGAGACGCGATGCTGAGAACGAAGGTGGCACGAGTTTTTTTCCTCTATGTCTGGATACGACACCTATGCAGATCTAAAAATGTACGATATAAAGACCCGTTCCAAACAGCATGCTTTATCCATACGTATTCCCGATTCCGCCGTAATTTTAAAGGGATTCCGTTTCAACCTTCTTCCCAAGCATTCTCGCACCTATCCTCAAGGTACTGCCTATGCATCGTGTGATCAACCTCTTCATCACAGTTGTAGTATCGTACGTACATGTTACGCCCATTTGCAGTGTGACGTTAAGCACGGCACAGGTGTTATTTTCGGATGTATAGAGCGCAACTTCGGTGCCTTCTTTCATTAACCCTGTTGGAAGAGGGGGAAAACATGTATGAGGAGTGAATTAGTCTTAAGATGTGAAATACGAATACTGTGGTATTCTTCACTTTTATACTAGCAAGTTTAGATAATTTTATATATTATTCTGGTCCATGGAATTCTATGTGGTGTGAACACCTTAGCGTAAATATGCGCCATCGTATTTCTGCGCCTTAATTCACTGCAAACTAAGCAATTTTGTTACTTACGTGGATTAGGCATAACGGTATCACGACAAAACTTTCGGCAGGTTACTTTCACCAGGAACTACTCGACGCACAATCGCCATCGTAGGCCGGGGAACTCGCCCACAAATCACCCTGGTCAAACTTAGATCCATGTTTGGACTTTGAGCCTTATTCAATCAGGGTGAGGAAAATTTTCAGCAGCGGGAGAATGAGCGATTTCCCTGGGTAAATTCCTGTATGAGCTCTGTTTTGAGCGATCCTGTCTCACGGGAGAAAACATTGCGCGTGTTGGTGGAGATACTGACTGGAATTCCTACAAAGAAAAAAAAGAAAGGAACTAAAAAGAAAACGTGGGCAGTATGAATATGAAATCAACGCAGCAAAAGCACAATGTCTCCACTTTGATTGCATTACCAGTGCACTCAGCGCTGCTCTTCAGGTTATTTTTTAGTCTGAGACACTTCTTACCATGCCGTTTGTGAACGACGCCGCCTGCCCATTGCTACCTAAGCGCTGGCCAATCGACGGCGCTGAACTACTTTATTCCTAGCTCACCATCAGAATGAATGGCGGCTGGTTAACACTGTACCAGTGCTCCTTTAGTGGTTGGTTTGATGACACATACTTTTACCTCTTAAATGAGCGGCACTGGTGCTCGAAGCATCAGTAAGCCGTGGTGGTGTAGTGGTTATGGTATTCGACTGCTCACGCGAAACTAGCGGGTTCTGTCCCGGCTGTGCGGTAGCATTTTAAATGGCGTTGAAACTTACACATATCAGAGTACGGTGGGCTTTCAGTGTACGTTAAAGATTCCAAGGTGATCTAATTTCTGGAGCTATTCACTACTGTGTGCCCCATAATCGTACAGTAGTTCTGACAGGTAAAATATAGGCATATATAATTTTTATAATTCTTACTCTTCAGATCAACCAAAGCGCCAATGAAAATTGAAACTTGGGAACCGCGGGGTTAGTGAAGAATTAATAAGAGAACCAGCACTTTGTGGCCTCATCTTTTTTTTTTTTTTCATGCCTTCGTAGGGCTTATAATTTCAGTGAATCCTCTCGGTGCTCTGCATTCGAACATTTTCTCTCTTTTGAGAAAGGAAACAAACGAAACAAACAAGTAAGCTTTAATGTTCTGCAGGGAGAATGGATCTCAGAGAACTGATTTATCTAGTTACTCGAACTGGTTTCGTTAGTGCCAACTTCGCACAAGATTCACGGTACATGTGTGCGAAATACTCTACGAAAACATTTAAAATCTTCCACAATACATGCTGGACTGGAAGTAAAAGGAATATTTGCACCAGGAAGCGTCGCGAAAGTTTTTTCCTTAAATGGTAACGCCTCTTTTTTATTTTGCTTCTGCTCATTTAGTTCGACTAAGACATATGTTCTAGGTCTGTCGTAGTGTCATAACGATTACAAAATAATGCAGCTGTCGTACAGCCAGATGGTTGTGCAGTCGTGAGCCAGCTCGATGCTTGCTCTTTCTACAATGACGCATATGCACTTCAAAGCACCGCTCAGACCGTTGTGTTTTCGTGAGCAATATCTATAGTCAATCTCCGGGCAGACTCTCTCTGGAATTTGTTTTCCTCGGCGCATGCGTGCGCCCGGATGATGCGCCTGTGTGGAAACTGTAAATTAATGCGAGCTTAAGGGAGCTGAGCTATTGGAGCCCATCGAAGATATCGATCAGTCCGTCCATAATGACCCTTCTCAACACAGGTGGATCGCGTAAAGTAGTTCCCATAATGCATTAGCGGAACTAAGCGCGTCACCTCTAACTGAACAATGCGTCTTTCCTTCATCATTCAACGGAAGGAAAATTTCTGGTCTCTTGCTCGCCTCCTGCACCACCTGGGACAAATGTGGGGAGAGCGAGTGACGCTCTTGCGACACCCCCTCTCCCTACATATTAAGATCCCTTGCCTTTCTTAGAGCACAACGTCTTTCTTATGGATGCAAAAGCCAACACACTGAACCTTGCGCTGACGCTGTTTAGCACGGGTTGGACACCCTCACCGGCTGCAGAGGCTGGAGGCTCACGCAAACTTGTCAACTTAAATTGAAGCTTTGCCTTAAGTTATGTTATTACTTAAGTTAACTTGAGTTATTCCGTCAATTTAAGTTATTACAACACGGAGAGGCATAAAAATATAAACCGAAAGACAAGTCCAAAGACAAGAAGCAAGAGGTCAACGTCAGGGGACATACGCGTCCTAATGGCACGTTAATCGGATTCTAGATCAGAAAATGGGCATGGGCAAAGCGTGTCGCGCCATAATTCAACATCTTTTCAACAAGTTTGCCGATGATACGTCGCTTGGTTGCGGCACACGTTACCAGCTCTGACGCAGTAGCTCATAGGCGCCGGTGTCATTTTGATCAACCACTCCGGTTATGCGGTTTAAGTAAGCTTGCTGCAAGTGTAATCATGGAGGGAACCTGTTCAGGCGGTCGACAATCTGCGTGCTTTGTACCAATGATAAAACTGACAGCGGAGAAAATAGTCCTTCACGCCATGTTTCAGGACAGCCTAGAAGGTTAAAGGCGTCAAGTTCATCGTAGGCACAACATAGTTCAAGGTCGTCACCATAGGTGAGACGCTTATATTTGTCGTCTCTTTCATCTGGAATATGATTTTGGACTGGGCACTGAGGTTTTTGGATTTGCGTAACTCGATGATCTTTTTCTAGCGACTGGAGGATTCACATGACATTTGATTCACTTGCTTTTAACTAAACCTCGAACGCTTCATGCGAAGGTCAAAGCGTTTAGCTTATCTTCCCTGTGGTAAACCTTGCCTAGACGTCACATGGCAGCATTGCTTAATTGGGATCACCATGTCCGTTTATGCTTTGGCAGCACCGCATGGGTGTTCGTAAAAAGAAAGAAATTTATGTACAGTTCCGTCGTTGCTTTTCAGTTTGTATGGCTTAGAAGACTAACCCTAGTTCTTTATCTTTCTAGTGAATTTATAGCAAAACGTGGTGGTGGTAGAGGGGTGAAAATGATAAGCGGCTTACGAAATGAGTTTAATATCAGGCGAAGTGCGGTCAGTATGGCTAGTACGTGCGAAAGATAAATAGTTGCCTCAGCATACTCGTGAGACAACTTAAGAGGGGGTTTTAATGATACGATGGTGAAGTTGTCATACCGACTGTTCGTGGCCCAAAAGCTGAAGTTTGCCTCAAGAAACTGAGCCTGTACGTTCGGCAGGCTTTCTGCTAGGTATTTCATTAACTAAGCATTCCAAAACACAATTTTCTTAAAAACGCTATCATAGAAAATTACGAACTCTATTTCTTCGTTGCTCCTCCAGCTTGGGCCTAAATATAGGTCTGCAGAACTTGCAAATAAATAAATAAAAAATGATGTGAATACCTGGGCCGCCGTACAGTATGGCATATGGAACTCCGTACTCCCCAGAGTAAAAAGTGCCTTCCACCGGGTACCCCGTCCTGTTGGGAGCGAGAATGTAAGTATATTTTTTTCACTTGAACGATGCATGTTGTTTTTAACTTACTTGTTGCCCTTGAAATACATTGACCTATTGAAGTAAATAGTTGCATCCGATATGTTGACCATCTGATCCACTTTGCATGTGACATTTTCAGACGGAAAAGTGGAGTTGTACGTCCAAATTGGATCGCTCGTGTTCATAAACTGTAAATGAAACGACAAATATTACAGTACGGAAAGATTCAACACACCGGGCCTCGAAAAGGCAACTCACAACTAACGAAGGATGGTCCTGCCAGTGTCACTGAGGCAGTCACATTTTGCTTCCTTATACCGCGTAATGAGCCAGTCCTAAACTAGTCGACTTGAGCCGAACGGTATTCATTAATATCCGTTGCAGTAACAAAAAATAGCAAATCCCTTAGAGATCGCCGCCACTATAAAAGAAACCTAGAGCTACTATCTGTTGTTGGGACTCAAGGCGGTACGTAGAGCTCTTCAGTGATGTTTTTCAGAGAATCAGCGTTGTTTATTTTCATATAACGAGAGAGCTCCTCCGGAGTCCTACATCTCTGGCCTCTTATACGGTCACGTATAAATCAGTGCTGTAGGGCTATTAAAGATATAACCCATCACAAAGTCCAGGACCGCCCAATAGGAGCGAGGAGAGAGACCTATTTGGGAGAGCAAATTTTAAAGAAACTATAGGCTTCTCGTGCAAGAGGGAAACGCAACAGCTTTACCGCGGAGCGTTGGTATCGCAATAGGGACGTAAAATCGATGAACGATTAGTCAATTAATCAAATAAATGTACACCGTTAATCGATTAATCGTAATCGATTCCCCCTTTCAATTATTCGAATCAATCAATTAAAACTCTTCGATTAACCGATTACCGCCCCGCCCCCCCCCCGCCACCACCACCACCATCACCAACTCCAACACCGTCCCTTGGCCGGAGCGTATGATTGCGAGGCGCGCGACGCCGGGACGCAGATGTCGAGCGCATATTTTTACGCAAGTAGGGGCCCGGAGCCGCAGGCGGCCATACCTCATAGTGATAGATATGAACTCGGCACGATCTCTGTCGCCTACACTGTTTTATTTAACCCCCAGAGTTGCTTCTTGTGTAAGTGCCACATTGTAATATTCGCTGCTTATTTCTTGACTGGTTCAGTTCTTGTTGCCATTTTATTTTACTCCTTAGCGAATTAAAGATTATTTGTCACCAATGAAAGAAAGAGAGATAATGTATTGGAAGATAGAGAGGGTGGCTTGATGTCCCGGCCTCTACTCTACTTTGGGGAGAACGCAACAGGGGAAAAAGAGTGATGAAGCATGATGATGGGGATAAGAATGAGTGATCCGTACATACATAATAAGACATGACTGCTTGCGCAAAGGGGACAAGGGTGCTAGCAATCATATTTCATTACGCTTGATACCAACTAGCCCGACTGCCCGCCTTAACGCCTATATACCCTTTGATAACTGTAATGCTAGCTTCCCTGCAATGCAGTTAGCCCAACTTATGGCACCTATTCACTTCTGAAAAACAGTGTGCTATGACGCGGAAACTGTCGACTCGGCTCTCTTGACGTGAACACTCATAATAGCCAAACACCAGCACGCGTAACTAGGACCTCGCCTCCATTAGTTGGGCGAATATGCTGAGCAAGGAGACGCAGTCGAGGATTGTGAAAAAGGTCTAACAGTCGCATAATGGAAAGAAGCCACTTTAGCTGCATTGAAGTCTAATAGTCGTTTTTCATAATCTGCAACCTTGCGCACTGGTATACCGAACGTGTAGCATCCACTCCATTTCTATTGAAAAAATGACCTTGTAGCATTTGGTAATTCTGTATGGTCGCCTAATTTCAGGTGAAATACAGCTTTCATCTATTGCCTCTACGCCCATGTCTGCGAGCCTAGAGGCCGCCGTCTATTGCTGTGGCACGAATGGAGGACATTCGCGAAATACTGTGTGTTCTAATCTCTGAAACATTAGACAGCGTTCACATGTTCGAGCTGTACGCGCGATTGAAAAGGTGCGCGTAGCGCCGAGTTAGGTCGCCGACCAGGTGAAACCTGTGCAGTATACTAGCACAGCTGCCGTTTATTCTAGCCGGGAGGAAAAACTCGTGCCACTATTTCCCGCAGATGACAGCACTGATGGCCTGTTTGAGACCAGTATGTTGCTGTGCAATCTAGCATGAGTGACCTCAAGGAAGAGATCACGTCAATTCGTGATTATAGTATCATCGAGGGCTTCCACAATATCTGACGGACAAACGAGAAATGTTGCCGTCCCTACAAGAGCGAGCGTCTTTAACTTTTTTTTCCTCCTCGTCTGTTTCTTTTTCTTTCTTTATTATTTTGATTTTTATTTTACCTTTCTCGTGATTTCGTCACTCTCGGCCACATGAACTGCATGTTTCCGGTGCGACTATCCGACCAGTGTGGTCGCCGAAAGCGTCTCCGATTTCGGATCGGTCAAGTAGGCAGCCTTCGAGGAAATACGACCTGCTGCCGAATCGTCCGTGGATCATGGCCACCCATGGAATATTGGATCCTTAACAACATCCAAAGAGGACGGGCTCCCTGTGTTCGGGCGTAAGTGCGAATTTTCACGCAGCCACTAATGCGCACATGTGATCTCTACCGCGTAGGATAAATACTTGTGTCGATATCAAACACAAGCAACGCCTCTCAAACAACAAGACATCATTTTTCAAGCACCTATAAAAATGTCGATTAATCGACTAATCGATTAATACATCACAGCGAAAGCAATTAATCGATGAAAGTATAATCGACGAGCGATTCACGATTAACCGACTAAAAAATTTAATCGACCATCCCTATATCGCAAGTTTGGCGCCATCCCGCCGTAGCAAATGTAAGGGCTTCTAGTTACAGAAGCGGCCACTAGGAGTGCCTGCCCGCTGATAGGTATTACGTGTGGAAGAGGCGAAAATATTTGTGCCTTTCAACATCGAAGCTTATTAAGCTTTTCGTTCTTTCGTCCGTATCAAGCATATGACTGTAATGACCTTGCCTAGCAACCAAGCGACACTATGTCTACCAGCATAACCTTGTATGACCTCGAAATCATGCTACATGACGTAACATGATGTCTCAACAGCACATGACCAGAAGATGAGCATAAGATGATGAAGAAGATGATGCTGAGGAAAAGTGAAGATCATGATGAAGTTGATGATCGTGAGGACGAAGATGATTTCGAAGAACAAGAAAAGCGTGATGATGATGATGGCGACGACGACGAAGACCCGGATCAGGCAAGTAAGTTCCCGTCAGCTTCGTTAACCTTTCGCCACTAGTGCAAGCTGCACGAAATCTTTAATTATAAAGGCGATGGCGTTTTACGTACCAAGATCATGACGCAATTGTGGCTCGTGCTTAGAAGTGTAGCCTACAAAGCGTTCTTCACCATATGGCGTACTTCGACATGCACCTAAATGAAACTACATAGGTCTTTTTTTTTATTTAGTCTCCATCGAATGGCGGCCGCTGCGTTCGGAATCGTTTCCGTGACCTCTATCTTATCCAGCACCTTGGCCCTTAACCCACCACGATGGCCAACTCGCAGCTTCTGGTAACGACCGAGGGCAGAGTGAATCGTGCATACCATACTTAGAAAGGGCGCTTGCAATTTCCAGCAATACCTATTTTAAGAGCTGAGCTATTTATGGGCTCGCGACTTCTGTTGTTGAGTGCCTGTGCAGAACATCCCGCACGCAGAACAGGCGACATGATTTCACCCGAACTCACATTTCCTGCTTTCCCGTAGTCCCATCAGCAACAGCGTTTTATCACGTGATGCTGTCCTGTTTGCAGAATTCAAATCGTACCGCAATAAACTAAACGCTGACTTAAAGAAAGCAAAATTTTCCTACTATCAATCTCTGTTTGCTAGAATATACAACAATCCGAGAAAGCTATGGCAGGAAATAAACAATTTATCAAACAGCTGTAAAGTAAAGTGCCCAATTAACATTGCAGCTTTTGCTCAAGACAAGACGGATGTAGAAGCCCTAACCGAAATGAACGAGTTTTTTTCCAATGTCGGTGACTACGTGCCTCCGGTCCGCCACAGTGGTTACACAAACGCGCTGGCGTTGACTCGTTCAGCACTAGCAAATTCAATTACTCTCTCTCCGGTTACTGAACAAGAAGTCACGAATTTTATTCGTAGAATTAGAAATAATGTCGCTACTGGCTTGGATGGCTTGAGCGCCGTCGCTATTAAACACGATGGATGGATGGATGCTATGAGCGTCCCCTTTGTAACGGGGCGGTGACTTGTGCGCCACCAGGCTCGCAGAACTTTTTTTTTTTCCTCTCTTTAAATTTTCCTCATGCCTTTTAAATTTACTTCAATCAAATCGATCATACTATAGCAAAAACGGAAATTCATAGCCCAGTTCCCTGCCTCTTATGGTAGAAAGTCCATATTGTTTTGTATAATTATTTTTGTCCGTTCTCTCTAGTTTTCTGCCACCAGTATTCTAACCGTCTCTTACTTATTTCAATCGCGGCTATGTTCAGCTTCCCGCTGTTCGCCCTAAAACCCAAGGCTTCCTGTAGGGTGGTGCCCAAACGTACACCTGGGTGGATATTTCCGCATTCAATCAGAACATGCTCCGTCGTTTCCCTATCTTCCTCGCAGCATGTGCATTTTTCCTCTTCTTTACTGAATTTCGCTTTATAAATACGCGTTCTAAGGCAGCCCGATCTCGCTTCAAACAATAAAGCGCTTCCTCTTGAATTATCATAAAATGCCTCTATCATAGCCCACACGTTGCTTCTATCATAGCCCTCCCGTTAACATATATAATCAATCAAATGCTAGAAACAGGTATATTTCCCTCTGATCTTAAAGTGGCACGTGTAATCCCCGTATACAAAGATGGAGCTGTTAATGAAATAGCAAACTACCGGCCGATTTCCGTGCTGCCCATCTTGTCCAAAGTATTCGAAAATGTCATCAATGCACGGCTCGTAAACTTTTTAACTAAATACCACGTAGTAAGTGATTCACAGTACGGCTTCCAGAAAGGGAAATCTACCGAAATGGCGTTATTGCGAATTAAAAATGAAATTCTGAGCAACATAGAAAACAAACTTTTTACTGTTGGCTTATTTATCGTTTTAAGGAAAGCATTTGACTGTGTGAATCACGATATTCTACTGTCCAAACTGCATGACTATGGTGTTCGCGGCGTTGCCCATGAACTCGTGAAAAGTTATCTCTGTAACAGGCAGCAGTGCGTGAAGGTCGGTGAACTGGCGTCTCCAACTACTATTGTAAAATACGGGGTGCCCCAGGGCTCCATTCTAGGACCTTTGTTTTTCATACTTTACATCAATGATTTATGTGATGTGCCCGACTCACCGAAACTGGTCATGTATGCTGACGACACAACATATTCTTTTCCGCACCAACTTTAACTAACTTAAACACTACAATAAATAATTACTTAATTAAACTTGAACAATGGCTGGACTCCAACAGATTAAGTTTAAATATTAAGAAAACTAAATATATTATATTTAAACCACTCAACAAAAAATGCGACTGTAAACTCACTCTTAATTTTCAAGGAACGGTCCTTCAGCGCGTTTCATCAGAAAAGTTTCTAGGTGTTTGGTTCAACGACACCATGTCTTGGAACACGCATGTTAATAAGCTAACTATTGAATTAGGCAAAACAGTTGGATGCCTCTACAAACTTAGAGAATTGATTCCACTAGGTCTAAAAAGTACGATATATTATGCAAATTTTTACTCACGTCTTTCATACTGTACCCTAGTCTGGGGTACAACAACAACCACCAACTTTAATAAACCAGAACGGCTCCAAAAGAAGGTGTTAAGAATTTTTGAAAATTTTACCGGGCATCCAAGCCTACTACCCACTGCTCCCCTATTCATTAAACATAATATGCTAAAAGCTTCCAAGTTACACGAATATAAACTCTCCCTTTATATGCATAAAAACAAGCTTCCAAAACACGAAGAACACACTCGTCATGACTACAGCATACGTAACAGGCAAACACCAGTACCCCATACACGCACAAACTACGGTAGAGCTAGACTAGAGTATTGCATACAAACTCTTTACAATTCCTTAAAAACCCATATAAATTTCAGTGCCCCTTTCAGTGTGTTCAAATCAGATGTGCGTGATTACTTGATGAAGATATAATTTTTTTCATGTTGTGTGCATCATGTTGTACCAGTGCTCCGATGTTCCTTGTATGTGACATTTAGGTTTTCATCGTATTATGCTGCTTGTTTTTGTTGACAGTGTTTACAACTGTGTAGAATCCGCTGCATGTACTGCCCTCTGTAGGCCCCCAGGTCCCGTCAAGCTGTTTGCACAGCTTTTTGCCTGGGGGACCCCAACAAATCTGTTGGAAATAAAGTGGATTCTGATTCTGATTCTGAAACAAATGGCGAAAACTGTGGTAATTCTGCATCAGCTCACATTGACGACAAGCCATTACGTATGCTTCCATGCTGCATTCAGCCACACCTGCTAACCTGCCAGCATTGATTATTTGGGAGCAGCTCTTGGAAACAGTGCTAAATGACCACAAGTACCTAGCTCTCAAAGTTTCAATATACCAATTTAAAGCAATTACAAGCGTCGGTTCAAAAACTACGGACCACACCACACAACGCTCGTCTTGGACTTGACACAGCCGACCCGGAAGGCACTCACGTCGGTTAATGCTGACATACTTACTGTCATCATGCGTTGCCGTCTCCTTGCTTTCAATCACGTCATCTAGACGCCGAGCTGACAGCGCAACGCAGATAAGTACGTTTTCACAGATTTCCTGCTTTGTTATTTGTCGAGCAACCCTGTCGCTTTCGCAGTGCTAAAAATAACTTCTTAGACGGGGCATAGAATATCAGTGACGAGCTGAGGCGAAGGTTAGTGGCGTGTCTGACGAGTACTTTGTTCGGAATCAAAGACTAGTACATGAATTTGAAATGTGAGAGTGGCGACAGTTCTAGTTCGTTTCTGGTGTGATGAGTAACAGCATTGTTGTAGTGGTTATAGGCAGCAGTAAAACGGCACGAAGAGGGTTGCAGTGGTGGCCCACGTACAAGGGCCTATTCAACTTCCAGCGCAATCGCAACTTTCCGTCACATTTCTAACTTTTCTCGTACAAGTGAATCCCTGTTTTCAGAGATCCCCGCTCCTCGCTGGTGTTTACTTCGCGCACTATGCTCACGGCTGTTGGATATTAATATTGGCAGCGCGGAAACAGAATCTTCATGTGGGAAGGCTTCGCTTACAAACGGTTCTACAACAAATTAACAAGCAGAGAGAGAGGGAGAGAGGTGAGAAGGAAGGCAGGGAGATTAACCAAAAGATGGCATCAATTTTGCTACCCAGCTCTGGGGAGGGGAAAACGGTGTGAGAAATGCGTCAGTAGATTTAGAACTCCACCCTAAAGTGGAGAGCAATTGAACATGAGAATTTGATAGGAAGCAGGCCTGAGATGTCTCAACAAGGAGCCTTAGGTATGACTTGTTCACCAAGTATTGTTTCTGATAAGATCAAGTGCTTTTTTCCAAGTGTTTGGGCATACTGCGTTGATTTACTCAGAGTCATCGGGTGAAACAAGACTGTGTCGACCGGTTTCCCCTGGCAGAAAACATAAAGAGTACGATTAACATACAGCTTGGCGTCCAAACTGCACTTAGGAAGCGTGGAGCTAAGCCACATATCAGCCTGTTTTCCTATTCGCATTCTACGCTTCCACTACCTTGCTATTACACGAAATAAATTACGTGCAGTAGCAATATCTGTGACACTATTTTCTTTGCAATTATCTATTTATTTATTTATTACACTTATTTACTTCTGGTGAGCATGAGCCAACATGAGCGAAAGCCGCTAATATATACCGTGTTCATTTGACGCACCTGCTGGGGATGCTGCAAGAATCACTTGATGAAGACGCCTTAGCAGCATAGAATTAAATAAACAAGTCTATAAAACCTACTATCAAGCTACAGAAGCTCAAAACCGGTATCTCTCAAAGATAGACATGAATAAATCACGACAAGACACAACATGCCATCTGTTTAGGCGACAAAGAAACGCTACATCTGCCCTAAGCTATGTGGCACTTAAGAACACTGAAAACTGAGACTAGGTATGTCCTTAGGATAAAAGATCAGAACCAAAAGCAGCAACTAAAGCGATTTCATTAAAGTGTTTTCTTTAACAATTCATGAAATTATCTTAATTAAAATATCTTGAAGTGAAGGCGGTTTACGAAACAACCTGATGAACATGTAATCAAAAGATACAAATTTCCTTGTCATGTTTAGGCAGGCATAGAGCCATGTTAGGACGAAAATTTGCGAAAGACAAAGGTAATAGCACATCCCTTAATGTACACGAAGTGTGGTCGCTTACCATTTGGATGTTGTGTATATCGTGCTCGGGCCTCATGACCACAGGAACACGTGATATAGCTGTACCCAGAAGCATAGCCAATATAAGTACAAGATGAGAATTTGGAGCTGCCATTTTGGCGGTTGGCAACTACAATTTTCTTAATGCGAGAAAATTCAGTCTCAATTCCGTCTTGCCTGAAATCTTTATCTGGGAATCCGCTCAACACATTCCTATTTATAAGGAAAGCTCACGTGTGCGTTCAAGCACATTTTGTCTGTGACATTTACTTCAAGATATCTTGACACTCCTTTCCTTCCCTAAATGTCATTCTTACCATTGAAAATGGAAGCTGATCAGCTAAAGGTCTTGAGTAGGCGTCATTATTTGCAGTATAGGCACGTGGATTTCGGCAACAATTCCATGTAAATACTGACACCCAACTTCGCAAAACACATGGGCCTACCAACATCGGAAAACACCCAAAACAACCTGTTAAAGCACCAACGGACCAAGAAAGAAGAACAAGCACCGAACTATTTTCCACGCAGAAAAACTTGGCTATTGTGAAACATGGATGAACAACAAAGAACATTATAAACCCAGCAAGTTAAACGTAGCCTTCAGAAAATTAACTTCCCTGAATGAAAAGCGTGCCGCCACACTGTCATTATAGTGCCTTATAAAAAAGCCTGTATGATTATCCTTTCAGTCTTGTCTTTCGATTAGGCCAAGATTTCGACTCTTTTGAATCGTGCTTCTCGACCACAGCTTCTACAGTGTAGGTCAAAATGCCCACCGCTCTCACCTCATACAACTGTGCACTGTGTTCCTGCATTCGTACATTAATGCACCTCCCTGTATGTCCAATGTGAACGTTCACACTGGTTAAAGGAATTCGGTGAACGGTGCCATAAACGCACTACGTGATTGTGCGATTCTTGTTGCACTCTAATCTAACCTGTTTCTTCACTAGGGAACAAATCTTTCCCAGCTTCCAAGGTGCTGGGAATACCATGCACACGCCGTATGTCGCTGCGACTTTTTTCATGTTGGGGGAAATACAATACCAGTAAGGAATTACAAGGACCGGCCTTTTTTCCTTTTCCCTCTGCCTGGGACTACCTCATTTGTATCTCTGAAGGCGACGCTCACATGCACTGGAAACTAGCTGTAGGGGATATCCAGCGGCACAGGGACGATCCACCTGCGCTCTGAAGCACTGCTGAATTTGGTGGGGACTTGAATTCCTAAGAGCTGCCACAGAAGTCGACGACACAATCCCCCTTTTGCTAATGTTTACAGCAGCAACACCTCCTTTCAGAGTTAAGCGCGGAACTGTGTTTGTTGCTCTCCTGTCCCGTCCGCGCCTAAAAAGGTTCCACGCCTAACTCTGAAATGTTGCACCACCCTTCCTCCGACTGCAGTTTCAGCAGACATCATCCTCACTGAACAGTAGCCATAAAGCAAGGAACTGAGTCCCATTGTTGTCCAGCATTTCGTGGGTATATTTCATTCCACTGCAAAGTCTGGAAAAGGCTTCAAGAACACCTTCCACAAACCCCTTCACAGTGACCCTCCACAATCCCTAACACAACCAAGTAGTCGTCCACAGATCTGAAGATGGCCACCACATTCAAATCCGGCAAATCGCATTTTGTGCGCTTGTAAACGGCTCCAAGGAAAATGTCACTCAGGTCTGTGGCTACGGACGACCCAATCTAAATCCCCGCCTTCTGAGCCTAGAAAATTCGCTGATAATCAATCACTGTCGACTCAAAGTAGAACTCAAGCAGCTCCAAGAAATTTCCCGTAAAAATACAAAAAACTTGCTCTGGAAGTTCATCTCACCATATTCACCAATTTAATGAGCTAACAGACAATGAAGCCTAGGAAAGCATAGGGGAAGTTACTTGTGGTATTGCAATTGTGGAGAAAGTAGAAAGGAATTAAAGTGGACGAAAAGACAAACCTGCCTTCGGTGGGAACCGAACCCACGACCTTCGGATGTCGCGTCCGATGCTCTACCAACTGAGCTACGAAGGCGGTCGTCCCTCCGTCCACTTTATTGTGTATTTATGTACGTATTATCTTGGGAGTGTTAGGCAGCGCCACTCTGTCGCCCTCTGTCGAGTGGCGCTGCCTAACACTCCCAAGATAAGGTCGTAATATATAAGCTATATATTAATATATATATATGATAGATATATAATATATTATCTCTCTGGACGAAGGCCGTGCCATCGGCCGAAACGTTGGGCATAAAAGTATTGCTTTTTCGTGCGTACCCGCTGTCTTTTCTTTATATAATATATAATGCGTGTGTGTGTGTGGTGGTGAAAATAAATGTGTCTGCGGATCCGACGATATGAGCAGTGAAGGAACGGACGAACGTGCAAGAACTTTGACTTTAGTAAAAAGTAACAAGTTATTGCACGTTCGTCCGTTCCTTCACTGTGTATATATATTATATAGATGAGTAGTAGACCCTCGGAAGTTGGCAACAAAATGCCGGAAAGCGTTATTCAGGCGTTCACCAGCCGGAGAACCGGCCTTAATCAGGAATTCCTGATGAAGGCCGGTCTCAGGCTGAAACGTTGAATAAACGCTTTCCGCATTTTTGTTGCCAATTCCGAGGGTCTACTACTCATCTATATATATATATATATATATATATATATATATATATATATATATATATATATATATATATATATATATATATAATATATAACGTTTTGAAGAAATATCAACACAGAATTCAATTCCCAAGCATGCTCTCGGGTGTTTACTTTTTCTTTTACATCAAAACATTTGGAAACCTGGTATTGATGTACGAGTGTCACAACAAAAATGAGACTAAATCCGCGGCTTGAAAGAATAGTGGCGTTGGCAGCAATTGTCTTGCGGACATCATGCCACACACCTGCTCTATCCATGGGCGGAGTTTCCACTTAAACAATCACGCCAGTTGGGAGTGAACCCGTGCAAGCGCCCTCTGCCGAAAAAATCTCAAGCGTAAATGCCGAACAGGGAATCAACATAAAGCTTCTCGTGAAACTTAAGAAATATTCCACAACAGCATTTCAAATATTAACTGAGGATTATAGAGATAAAACTCTATATCTTGCACGTGTGTTTGAATGGCATAAGCGATATTTAGGAGGAAGGGACAGTGTTGAAAGATGACGAACATGTTGGGCGCCCAAGGTCAGTGATTACAGACGAAAACACTGCCGAAGTTTGTGATGTGGTCCGTGGCGACCAAAGACTAAGTGCTCGTGCAGTGGCGTAGTTGGTTAACTTGAATTGGAGAACACAGAGGCGCGCGATGGCAGATGCATCGAAAATAATGTCTGTATTAATTGAGTAAGCCTGCTGAAGTGCGTTGCCAGCGTACGAAAAAAAAACACCCTTTGTCTGGCAGACGGGTCCTCATAGAAAGCATGCAGACCACTTGGCCGTAATGATGAAAGTACAAAGAGGAGGTGGATGGCATGGAGTGGCGAAAAGTTGTTCGTTTTCCAACGACAACAGCGCCACATCTCCCAAATACCTTGGACACAACGGCTCTAATGCCTTCCAAGTGGTTCAGAGTACTCCTTAGTTCCGTCTAGGTGGCTGCTGTATTTGCGGGGTCATCGGCCATCACCGATCCTAGAAAGTTTCAAATACAGATGTAAGCCTCCTGCTTTTCTTTCGACAAATGACGTCACAAGGACCATCGACTACATCACTTGAGGGGAAACTAGCGCTAGTAGTTTCATGATGAATCAAACATTCTCACTAAACGCTCTATATTTCGTTGTTTTGAGTTTATATTTTTAAAAAATGTATGTATATTTAAGAACACCTGAAAAATATTGAGCGATACAGTCGGTGATCCTATTAACGCAATTTGGTGAATGGAGAGCCGGTGATTTCCAAGTGTATTTGAAACCAAATCGCAATTTCTCTGGGTCATGCAGTGCGGTAGTTTTTGGCTTTCATGTTCATGGGAACCTTGACGACTGATTGTCGTTGTTTTCTGACTACTGAATATAAAGTGCTACAGGGCGTGCGAGACACCTTTAAATGTCAGGTGGGAGTACAGCGCATTTATGAGAACGTGAGTACACTCTCGAGGTAGACTTCTTGCAATACGGAATCACTTGCCATTTTTTTTTCTTTCTAATAAGGGAGCATCCATAACCGGCACGTCATTAAGAGTGGGACTTTCATGGTAGAATTTTGTAAAGTGTTCAGAGGTAATAAACGTAATACAATTACACTGTTAGCACATGGATGCCGTATGCAGCAAAGGTGCCATTCAGTTCATATTTGCGTGTTTATTGACAAAAATAACGTTAGCGTCAAGGTGTTGTTACCTTGCCACACAATGTCTCTCCTTGAGTTGTAAGTAGTAAAATGTAAATCATGCCTTTTTTTTCACACCAAAAAAGCAGTAAACAACGAATTGGAAGCAAATGGCGAGATTTCCGTCCTTTTGCTATTATCTCGTTGGCACTTCCCTAACTCAATTAAGAAGACATAATATGTTGCTATATTTCATAATTTTAGAACTAGCACAGACGTGAAGGCATAGGTGTAAAAATATTATATACAAGCATTGCTATCTCAGGAATGCTGCGTTTCTTGCGTTGCTTGATGAGAAAATTGGAACATGAGAAATACAAGTCAGAGTTATAAAACCGTGCTTAAACGCTCCCTCACAGAAAACGACAAAGGTATATAGCAGCGTGTGCGCAGCAACACAAAAAGAAAAGAGAAACCAGTGAAATCACGCGAACACGGTTATTAACTAGTCCGCGCAAGTGAAATGCTTGCAAGTGTATTTTATCTCCATGCGCCTGACATATTCGCCAGGGAAGTACCTTCCTTCGAATTACTCCGATATATTGAGCGATGACGGTGCATGAAATTCGCTAGCGTACCAACAAGCAGGAAGCAGTTGCTCATACTCATAGCGTTTTACGGCCAAGCAGCGTTTGAAAATAGAAGCGTGAGACGCATTTACTCCGACGTGAAAATGCGTGATCTCGTGCCGTTTTAATGTTGGTTTGCTAGCAGTTAGGCCTCTGCAATTTAGGCATCTTTGATGCAGCTGTGCTTAACAGAACGGTTAAAAGCAGCACTGCATGGACGATATCGCCTGCCATTGTACGTCTTTGCAGCCGTGCTCACTGAGAGGAACCTCGGTCGACGATTTTCGGTTTGCCTCGCGCCTCTACACGTACGTCATGCATAGGTTGGGGCATAGGCCTTTATCGGAGCGCCTTTATGCCGAGACATTTCTTTCTGGCGACGTGGTTATTTGCGTCGTTAATTATTTTAGTTCGGGGTATTCTCTAGTAAGGCGAAAAGGGCATGAGTGCACGAAGCGCTTAGTCCTTTGCTCACGAGTTAGTCAATACAAAAATATCTCGAGTATTAGGGGGCGAAACAACACTTGAGTTCGCGGCTAGTAAATGTCAGGGCACGCAAACAACTTACGCCAAGAATAACGTCATCAAGCTGAAACAAGGGTTAACTGACCGTTTTCTATGCTTTCGGAGCATCTTGGGTGCAGTTCCTTCTTGAACTATGCGTGCTGCCGAATTTAAGGAGTAGCAATTATCGTTCTGTATGAACTTTTACGAAATTAGGCAATATTGCCAACCAAGCACAATGAAGATATGACTCGTGGCCGTCACATGACGCGTGCGAGACGTTCGTCAGTACTGACGTCTGTCACAAGAGGGCGCTACAAACAGTGGTAACCCTTTGCATTGGGCCCTAGTCATAAAATACACCATTAAGCACACCGGCATACACACGTCCTCGCGCAGAAACGGCGGCCGGAAACTGCAGCAACAGCAAGCTCCATGCCTTTTTTGTTGTTGTTTCATGGGAACTGAGGAAGAACTAGGTATGCTGGCACCCTCATGGTCTAAAGCATACATAAGCATGAAGCGGATATGAGCAAAGCAGAACTGAACCTTGTCGCTCTCGCGTCAATGAAACTCCATCTCAGCCGTGCCGAACACTGCCGGCGTGGTGACCCACCATGGCGCCATCTCTCGAAGAGGACGGCACAAACACGGGACGTGAAGCTCACAGACCACTGGCGCTGAAACGAGCACAGGAAGTCCTATCTCGCAGCCAAATGACTGAGTGTATGGCTTTTGGAACATCGCTATTGAAAATTACAAGCTTCAGCATTCTAGATACCAGAGTTTCAATGATATTGCAAAGAATTTGTTCGAACAGTCACTAGCATATATTACATCGTTGGGGTTGTCCGTTTGCGGGTTTTGTAGTTGTTGTTTTGCTTTTTTTCAAATTCAGGAGATGCAACTTAGGCGCTATTTTTTAAGACGGGGAAATCATTGGTTCTTTGTTCAACCTTCCGGAAACTTGCATAATTTCTGCTTATATTTATAACACTTAATTTGCAAATGACAGCCTTATAGAGTCTAGTTTGTTGCACGCAGCGTGGGACACCATGTTTCCTCCGCAGTCGATCATGCTTGCATCGACGAACCAGGAGCAAAAAGGAGGGAGAGGAGAAGAAGAAGAAGAAATTAAGGAGGAGGAAGAAGACGATTGCAGTGGCGAGGAAAAGCAGTAATAAGGAAGAAGACGGCGACGAGGAAGACGAATGGAAGCAAAAAGCAGAAGAAGACAAAATAGATGAAACAATGACGACAAAAACAGGAATAATACGATGACGAAAAAGAAAAACCAGAGCACAAGGAAGGTGACGAGGAAGAACAAAAACCCGAAAGTGACGAGGAAGAAGACAGACGACGACGTCAATAAAGTTAATGAAAAGAGCAACTACGGTGAAGACGAGGACGAAGCAGAAAAAGAATAGCTATGGAAAAAGTAGACGAGGGGCAAAAGGAGAAACAAAAAGAGGGAACGTGAAAGAATTTTTTTGAATATTTCGAATTTTTCCTTTAATTGGAACTTCTTCCTTCCTTTCTTATTTTTTCTTAGCTTTAGTCTCGGCCTTTTAATTTTCCCGTTCTATATATCATTACCTGCAGTGTGGCCGTACCCTCGTGGTATGGGCCACACTGCAGCCAATTGGTACATAGCCTCGTGGGTATGTACCAATTCTAGAGGCTACAACAACAACAACAACAACGTGAAAGATGTGCAAAGCGCGCAGTAACGATTAGCTTGCACTGTGACTGTGCTGCCTCCCCCTGCGCATGACTGGACGACGACGACGACGACGACGACGACGACAATGATGATGATGATGATGATGATGATGTTCCTGAAGCATGACTGGAAGCTTCTTCGACGTCTTTGTCATCTTCTTCCTTTTCTTCTTCATAATTTGCACTCTCGATTCTTGTCTTGCTTCTTTCCACCTGCTGCCTCTTTTACAGCGTAAGCTGTTAATAGCTCGTAACAATGTTCTATTTTGATAGCGGTGGTGTCCACCAGCGCCGGTGTCCATAACCCGCTGTCGCTGACAATCAGGACAAACTCTGCAGACCCGACGAATTGTGGGATCTATATCATGCGAAGCAGTCAGCATGAAAATTGTCTACGCTCAACTTTTCGTCATTCAGTAAAGTGTTACGAGTAGTATCAACGCCATTGTGTGAACTGAGCGGTTGTGCACGCAACGTGGGTTCCCAAGTCACGCCCACTCCACTGTGACGACAAGGGTAGCTCATGCTGCGAAGTAACGTGCGCACCCACGCCAGTGCAAGCTACGGTGGGCTTATGCGCATATCCGAAGCGTCATTTGCTGGCATATGGGTACAGCGTAGCACTTCAACGAGATTCCATTCGTGTTCAACGCTTTGGACATTTAACTGGTCAGGGCCTGACCTTTTAACTACCTTTAAGCTGCTAGCTTTGGTGAACTTTGACTAAAGGGCGCATGCATTGTGCTATCCTTTAGCTTAACATTTAGACCAATGTGTACGAAATAAAATGACCGACCATGCCAGGCGCGTTAACCCAGAGCTCGCTGAAATGTATGAATCATCGGTATAAATCTCTGGTATCATTGACATTTGAGATACAGCGGCCGAAAGTGCTTTGTCCGTACTATGTGTCTTTAGTCGTGCTCGGGAGCTAGTCAGCCACGACGTAAACCCCAAAGTATTGACCTGTCACTTTTGAATGTAATATCAGGAATGAGTCCACTTCGAAACACATTACAGGCTAATAAGGCGGCGCACTGTTCATTCAATATTGTATACGAATTTGCCTTTAAATCGTACACGTTTTGGATGGTATACTCGTACGTTACAGTTGCAGATCTGGAACATAAATAGCTATGTATGGGATATGTTTCCGGTGATATCATTAATGAAGTGTACGGTAGAAAGACAAGAGCGTAATTACTCTTTTGAATAACTTTCGTTGTGACAAGCGCAAGGCGCACCGTAAGCGAGGGGAGAACGAGAAAAACGAATAGGAAAGGCAGGAAGGTTAACTAAGCGCGTGCTTGGCATATGTAAGCTAAAGGGATTCATGCGAAAATCAGAAAGCAATCCACAAAATGTTTACATGTAAATTCCAGAAAAGGCTCTCCGAGCAGTTTTAGATACACTGTATATATATATAATATATATATATATATATATATATATATATATATATGCGTGTGTGTGTAATGAAATAATGCTCTTGCAAAACGGTTCCTCACAGGGTTTCTAGCGCACAGCTTGCCAGAGCTCCCAATTTGCAACGGCTTATCTAGAGCCTTGTTTTAGTCTCATATAGTCCTTTCTGAAGTTCCGGCTAATATCTGTTGAACCTGACAGTATTTGTTTCCTGAATGTCAATAGTAGATTAATAAAGTAAACTACAGCATCGTGACGTGGAGCGGCCCAACGGGCTGGTGGTTTCGTATGTTTTGCAGGTTTTCGGACGTCAAATGACACAAGGTTGAAGAAAGTACAGCAAATGAGTGGTATGAGTGAGACCAAGACTCGGAAAAACTATTGTTCTCACGCCAGCAATTGTTCATCTCGCTTGACATGGCTAATGTTATAACAATATGACTAGTTATCCGCAGCTCACACAGACATCGTTGTGTAAACGCGTTTGTGAAATCTCGCATGCTAACTGCGAGATTTCATAAAAACGTATTTAATTTGCGCATGCGGATCATGGTTATGTACGCACATTTGCTTCAAATAGGTCTGAGGTTTCCCTTGCGGTGTATAATACTCACGTGCATGACCCCGCGCCACCACTGCTATTAGCTCCGTTGGTTTTTTCTGCCCGGTTCGAATCACTTTTGGCCGGTTGGTTAAATCGAGTGACAGACAGACAGACAGACAGACAGACATTTGTTATTGTGAGGCATAAACAATATAAAAATAATAATAAAACCTCGGCCCGCACCATAAAAAAGACAGACAGACAGACAGACAGACAGACAAATTTTTTCATGTTTGGGTGGCTCAATAAGGACTATCCCCTTTAAAATTTTTCTCGGAGGCAGCTGTCGCCTAACCGATGTAACAGTGAAATCTCGGATCTGTGGTGGTACAACCTAGAAGCTAAAGATTCGAAACACAAGCCTCAGCTTTCCAACACCACGTGAATGCAACATGGCACACCAGGTCAAGGCTAACAACATTCACTCAGCCGGGGCTCCTACCTGCGTATTCCTCGCTCACGTCTGGGCCACGCCCGTATATCTATAAAGAAGATGGTCTTTCTTGGGATACTTGAACGCAGAAATTTTGGTCTTTCTGTTTGTCTGCTGTCAGACGATTCAGCCCCCCGGACAAAGTTTAAGCACTTGCCTAACGTCCAGCCATCTTGAACTCGTAGCGGCGTTCATACTTGTGAACATTTTCGATCAAAAAGCAAATATTACGCATATCTGACGCGCAACATCGATGCGTAAATATTAGGCGGTGTATTCCTTTACTAGAATATACATAGATACCTAATTCTAATGACCCTAGCCCCGCCACGGTCGTCTAGTGGCTACGGTACTCGGCTGCTGATCCGAAGGTCGCAGGATCGAATCCCGGCCGCGGCGGCTGCATTTCGATGAAGGCGAAATGTTGAGGCCTGTGTGCTGTGCGATGTCAGTGCACGTTCAAGAACCCCAGGTGGTCGAAATTTCCGGAGACCTTCACTACGGCGTCTCTCATAATCAGCAGCTGGTTTTGGGACGTTAAACTACACAAATCAAATCAAAATGACCCTAGTGTTTCTTAGGCTGCGCTAAAAATGCGACTCTATGCACGAAAAAGACCTCTGCCGACGATTTCGTGCTGCCACCTGGCAGTTGCCCAGAGATTCCGCACAAGCTCATGTTTCCCGACGGCGCTGCCAGATGGCGTCCATATCTCACGCAGCGTAATATGGCCGGCAGAAGACCATCGTGTTTCGACGACATTTGCAGCGAAGCACGCAGATACGCGGCCAATTTTTGCGGATATGAGCTAAACCTTACTTTTCATCGTTTACTGACACGTAACTTATCGGCGTGTCATGTTATTCGTGTCACGACCTGGCGCTGCTCCTAGACATACCTTCGTATACCTTTCCTTATCAAACGAAGTAGACGTGGATTTTATATTCCTTGCTCCATATGACTTGTACGAATTTCTTTACCGTGTTAATGCGACAAGGTTAAGGAGCTCATGTGGCAGGAACTCCCGTGTCCCTGTCGGCGTAGCTGTAGGCGTTCACTGTGCAAATAGCCATTTCGAACAACTACCGCAGCAACTCCGAGCACGTCACCACGCAAGCCCGCTCCCATAGCGCAGATACTTTAGTGAAAATACTGAATTTATCAAAGTCGAATCTGTCGTAACAATTATAACTCTCTCACAAAAATTTAATGTATGGCTTAACTAAAACATACTTGCATTGTAACTCGGACTGTAATTTGATGTGCGAGAAAACATAGTCACCTAACGAGGAAACACAAATAATTGCAGCATTTTATAGAAAAGTCTCAAATTTTAACGATTCCTTTTTTTTGATACGGCGATGTGAACGGGACGATTTTGCAGTGTCCGTGGATCACACTGAAATTTTCTGTTCATATTCTCCCCAGTCGAGTTACAATATGTCCCAAACTAGGCTGTTGTTAGTCATTTAGCTTTCTTGAAAATATTTTAAAACATTAGAGGATTTCCATTTACATTAGCGGATGTCCATTTATTTTCGATAATTTGCTCTATAATATGGAAAATACCAAGTTTCTTTGTGACGTACTTTTGTTAACCTTTCGCTTAACATTTAGTACCCACATCCAGCGCCTTAGTGAGTCACCGTGTCAAGAACCTTACAGCGAGCGTTTTCAAGTGCAACGAGCCTCCATGGCTCTCCCCGGGAGTTCACATTTGCTACGCGGCGGTGAAGACATTCCTTAATGGACATTCTGTGCCTTTGGTGTGAACAATACGCAGTATGTGCACACCTCAGAGACAGAGTAAACCGTGAATACTGGTAATACCAACTTGATGGTGCTACCAGTATCGGCAAATGTAGATTGCCTAGAGGCACCGCAACCAATGTTTAAGTGAAGAGGCCATGTGTCGTAGTGCGTTGACTCTTGGTATTGATGCCGCCATGATACTCTTAAAGGGGCGCTGACACGAAAATTTTCGTCGGATGTTTTTTTGTTTTGCTGCAATACGTAGCTGAGGACTTAGCCATAACACGGCTCATCAATTGCTCCAGCGCGCGTCAGATAATTATTTACGGCCTGTTTATTACCGACTAGTTTCAGTTTTGGTTTGGAAAAGATAAAAAAACTACAAGGCGCCCGGTGCAACTGGCGCCATCTAGCGCTCGCAATGGGGTAAACGAGTTCGATCACGTGAGCACACATAACTGTTACGCGCTTCCGCACGACAACCTACGCGTGCTCGTTTTCTTTCGCCTGTCGCACGTCCTGCGCGTTGTGTCCCTGCTACTATCATCGTCGTTGGGTGGCAACTATTTTCTTGAGGTCTGGTGTTTCCGGGAGTCTGCTAACGCAGCCTCAGCGAATAAGCAATGGCGGCTATGACGTCATCATTGCTAGCTGAACTGTTCGGAGCTCGGCTGCCGTGGTGACGTCGCGGAAGTTGGGGGTCCCCTTCAGGTCACCTTTGCTGTTGTCGATGTCACGATGTACGGCGTCTAGCGTTCGATTGCGCATACGAACTTCAATAATCATTTAAATTACTTTCGGTGCTGTGTTCGCCGTTGATATTTGGTAGATGACATGTGCATGTCCATAAAAATCGACTTCGCAGGCTATCTTAGAAGCGAAATTTTTGTGTCAGTGCCCCTTTAAGAGCTCGCGGCCACAGTAGCTTGCTGTAGGTGGTGACAACCAGTAATCGAA
Organism: Hyalomma asiaticum; assembly: GCA_013339685.2. Taxonomy (NCBI): domain Eukaryota; kingdom Metazoa; phylum Arthropoda; class Arachnida; order Ixodida; family Ixodidae; genus Hyalomma; species Hyalomma asiaticum. Next base: position 28,347,326 of record CM023487.1, read on the forward strand.
CGCTAGTTGCTTGTCGAATCAGATGGCCTCCGATTTTCAGCGTCAGGACGCGTTGAATACTGCCTCGCTCTAGGGAAAACAATGCAGGCAGATTTATCCACTGACAAAGAGAGGCCAAGCGACGATAAATGCCTTTCGACGATGGGAGCTGCGCCGTGAAATCTAAATACAGATGTCATCTGCATAGATCGACATTTTAACAGCCTTCCAATAACCTGCTTTCCGTCGGGAACGTTAGCCATGGCGACGTTAAACAGCAGAGGATATGGAACCTTCCCTTGTGGGACACCCAGGGAAATGCGCCAGTCGTCGCTCATGATGTTGCCGAGTTTAACCCGGACAAATCGGTCTCGGAGAAATTCGTGAACAAATGGAAGAGAATTCCACAAGATTCCCATGACTTGGAGACGGTTGATGATGCCGGTCGGGAGCACACAGTCGTATGCTTTGGCAAGGTCCGTAAGACGGCGACTGTCGTAGGGCCGTCGGCATGGTTGTGCTCAATGTGGCTTAGTAAGCCCAAGACACTGCCCTGCGTGTTCAAACGCGGTCTTGCACCTTAGTAATCTACGTCTTTGCTCAAGACGCCAAGTGATCCGTGCGCATATAAAACGTTCCATCAGTTTCGGCACGCATGATGTTAGCAATACTCGGCAGTATGAGGCAAGGTGCACAGGATCCTTTCTACACTTAAGCATTGGCACTATCCAGGTTGCCTTCCGCGATTCTGGGATATCTCCTGTGCTGCATATGCGATTGAATATGTCCAGGAAGGGCAGGTCTTGGTTATAAAGCAGAGTTCTCAGCATCTGATTCCTGATCATATTCGCACCGCAGCGTCTACTTACCTTGCCAACCACCAGATCCAACTCACGATATGTGAATGAGGTATCCATCGCATGAAATGATTGGCTTGAAAGAATGTTCACCACTTCTGCTGTTGTGCCACGTGTGTATATGTCCGTGAATTCTACTGCCAGTGCTTGCAGCCCTTTTCCTTGCTTCAGAGCAGGTGCTTCAAATGGCCTCTGTATGCACAGCTTTTCGTAAAGGCTGTTCAATACTTCCGATATCCTCGTCATGGGGTCATTGGTGTATTGGCTTAGGAACGGTTCCGCGTACACCAAGGCGTGGCTATTCAAAACTGGACGATGTGCTTCCCCCTTCTCGGCCTTCTGCGGGGATATGGGCGACACTGAACATTTCGTCTGGTTATGTCCGCAGTCCAACGACGAGAGAGCAGCAGTGGCCAGCAACCTTCAAAAGAGCAGCCTTCGGCGCAGGACTTTTGAGGACATTGTTTTCCCCGAAGGGACCGCGACAGTAAGGAAGCGAGTGCAACGAGTGCTGCTAGACTTCCCTAGAGACAGTGAGTTGATGGATGCTCGGTGACACATCCCGGACTGACCCTTAGGAGGATCGGCCGGAACAATTGCCGCCTTTGTATGCAAGGCTAAAGTCGCCTGATGCGACACCACCAGCACCACTTCTTATTTTGTCCTTTCCTTGCGTTTACGTTCCTTGTTTACAAGTCTATGTTTTCCGGCACATCTTGCGTTGCTTGACTGCTTTAGTGAACATCTGTCACCACATCTCAAGGGAATTGTTCTCCTTGTAGGGACGGAAAATAGAGCAGAGGATTTGCACGATTATAAACACAGGAATGAATTTATACACGATGGAGCGACAGTGGGACATAGGTTAAGGGAGGTTTGCAGAGACGAGGCAGTCAAAGCATACGGAATGGTGGTTACCATTTGTACTAATTAAATTGTTCAGCAGGCCTGCGGGACTTTTCCCTTTTCGCTTTTTACTATTTCATTACAATGTTATCTAAGTGCCACGGCAAATTTAGATTAACTGCTTATCTTCTCGGATATATGTTTCGATGGACTTCTGGAGCTTTTTATTGATATCTTGTAGTTTTACAGGTTGCAGTGCAATTTGTCCCGAACATTCCAACTTTTTGAGCAGCTGTAATTCCTGCAAGTTGAGCACTTCAGTGTGCAAAACTAAGCAGCACATTCGCGTCATGTACAGACGCTCCCAATTCTATATGACACTCCAAAGAAACAACTCCTAGGTACTTTAGACTGCGATTTCGCAGTAACGCGTAATTATATTGTGTCATTTGGCCAACATTTAGAAATTAGCGCTTCACACGATGATGACGAAAATTTAATCCTGACCCAGTAAAATATGCTCCTTGCGTCAGAAAAATTCTCAAAACGCGAACTGAAACATGTTTCAATAAGTGAAGATACAAAAGTGCGCTGAAATTGCAGTTGATAAGATATTTTTATGCCGTGGTCAATGGTGAAATTGGTTGCTGATGGTTTGCCTCCACCGCCTCATGTCATTCAGGTCTGGGATCAAACATTTTCTGACACTTCGGAAAGTAGGTGTCTCTTCGTGTGCCTTTCCTGTATGTGACGCCTACAAACTTTACAACACAAGACCAATGTGGCTCCCATGCGGTCGAGTTTTTCACGGCACAGTTCATACCATGGGTCTGCAAAAAGAAATAAAAGAAAAGATAAGTAGAATAAAGGCTGCACAGAAAAATACCGTTTAGTAATCTGTGGCGTCACCTCTACACGTCCCTCAGCAGGTTCACTACCTCTACAAGAAGGTAGATCTGTGTTTTATCGTACCTGTGACGTGTTTATCTTGTCTGCGAAAATAGAATAGCCGGCCCTCTATGAAAGCGCCAACATCTGTTAAGGAACCTATATTTCTTTTTGAAAAAAAAAAAAGGCAGTCGTGGTTTTCATATAGCACGCTCACACCTGGGCCTGCGGAAGCTCACTCAAGTAACAGAACTGGCTGGCATTGATTGCAATGTCCTTAAACGTTACAGCTGAAGGGAATCCCAATTATCTCCGGAAATTAAGCTTCCGCATTCCTGCCTCACCTTAAATTTCTTGCCAGCAGTGTCACCAGTGAAGGCTTTCGAGTTATGAACTGTTGATTTGACTGATTTATAGGGTTTTACGTCCCATAACCACAATCTGATTATGAAAGACGCCGTTGTGGAGGTCTCCAGCCCCCGTATGTCTGAAGGGAAGCGTAGAAGTTACAGAATGACCACAAAGATGACCAAATGTTTTTGACAATACTGTTAGGTTTAGGTGTGATTAGCCTATATTAACAGCAGTTCCGGCAGTCCGCATCGCGGGTATTGGCTACCTACAATGGCCGTATAGTCAAAGACAAATTTTCCGGAGTTTGCATCTGCGAAAAAACTGCTAAAATATCGCTCTTGGGCGCCTCTAGTTAAAAGGAAACACGCGTGTTGCAATTTATATTAATATCTTAACAGAAAAAAATCAATGGTGTTTGGAATCCTGCTGTACGATTTATCAAAGGAGTAACACATTTTAAATTTTTTGAAGCACAGTGATCAAGAGAACATTTTTGTCAGTTTTTCTATTCGCTTTGAAAGGTCCATAAACCAAGGCGTTTCGACTTTAACGCTTAACCAGTTAATCGAATAAAGGCAGAGCACTTGACCAGATTCGGTTGCTGTAGGCGTCCTTGCCTAAAGTAAGAGTTGCTACCAAATAACTTTATGGAAATGAAGGGGAACACCAACAGAGACAGTTAAAAACTGCGTAAGTGAGCAGCACAACAGCGGGAGCAAGAGGTACTCCTGAAATCTTTGAGGGTGCTCCGCTGGCCTCGTAAACCAGACTTGCGTGAATAAAGCATCCCCCCAATTTATTTAAGCACATAACACTCTTAAAGCTTTTTGCTCCAATATTGCATGATCGTTTTGCCGGTGTAACACACCGTACATTACCTGTATTCGGGATCTATAGAGTAGGGAGGCGCAGTTAAAATGCGTGTACCTTGTTATAGCCACAAGCTCCTCACGTGTGTCTGTCAGTTCATGGGTTAATTACGGTTAATCGTAATGCCCCTGTCACACTGGACGTTTTAATGTCATTCGAACGCAATGACATTCGCATGGAATGACATTATTCCGCTGCTACACGGCGACATTTAACATCATTCGAATCGAATGACTTGTGAAGTCGAATGAGTTCGAGCACCTCATTCGCATTCGCACTGGGACCGAATGTGTACTCTCTACCCCAGAGACAACGTAAACCTGCGGCACTGGGCATTCCTAATTTGTGAAACGTCATATGAAAATGGTATTAATTTAGCGCGTTTGCCGATATTTATCATTTTAAAACGAAAACAGCCAGGCAGGCCGTAAAAAAATGTGTTTACTCTCGACATCAGCGGCGTCTGACCGGCTTCGCTATTTCACCACAGGGTGCAATCGCGAACTGCAGTTTGCTTGAGTGCTGCGCTTATACACAACGTCTTAATTTAGCGTCCGTGTTTCTCATTAACGCGCTTTGCTTATAAAAACAGTAAATGAATGGTTCGCCTGCTGCAAGTCAGCGCCCCCTTTGAGAGCTGCCGTATCAGCTGCAAATTATTCTGTTGGTGTAACCCAGTGAAGCAAAGCCCTGCATTTATTTTAAGTGAAATAGGACGATTTTTCAGCCACTCCGCGTTTACGCTCTGCAGCTTTTATGTCCAGTTCTTTTGCAACTATTGTCACTGATATCGTAAACGAATGACATTACTTCTTCGTGTGTAGCACAAACACGGGTCGAATGACATTCGTTGCACCTAACGTCATTCGAATCGAATGACGTTAAAACGTCTAGTGGGACAGGGGTATAAGTTTATGACTATGACTGTTCATAAGCAAAGTTTATGATTGAGTAAATTCATCGCCTAGTCTGTGACGACACAGTGTGGTCTGTAGGCGGGACGTTACATTTAGAACGGCTCAGCAGTACTTGCTCAACAGGCACAAGAGTACGGACCAGGGGACCGTCCGTCGATACCAACGACCAACCCAGCGCGGTGTGCGCACTCGCTCATCGCACGTGTTCATACCGCGTTTGTATGGTGTATGTGCGGTTCGTGGGCCCTTCTCTTCTCCGTGAGACGCTCACCCCTCTCGCCGCCGAGGAAAACCAGAGGGCGCCTGGCTATTGCTGGACTTCGGCACGTCCCGGCAGGCTTCCTTATATTGAATGACACTGGGAACGCTTAACGAAAGGAGTATAAGAGGAAGTGGGTAAGCAAGTGCGTTAAAAGAAATGGATAGGGGAATGGAGAGATTCACGAGACTGGAGATTGCCCACACCTCTAAGCGCCAGGTCAGGGTACCTCTATCCCCATTAGGAAAACAGGTGGGTGCCTGGCAGCAGTGGGAATCAAACACACTCCACCTTCTTTCGTCCTCCTCATCCTCGCATCATTCTTCGTCACCCTATCCTCCCTTTCCCACTCCTTGCTACGCTACACTGTACGTAGTACTAGTAGTGATTTTTGAGTGCAGCGAGCAGCGCTCTTGGTATTTCTTGTACGAATATAGGTTTAGACCACGCTCTTTTGAAACACGGTTGCTCGGTTTTGCGTCTCATTCACTGGGCGCCACTAGACGCTCAAGCGTGGTTTTCCCACAGGCGGCTGTTGGGCAACGCGAAGCGTTCCGAGGCGGGTTTCTGCGGACACCAATTTTTTTATGGCCGGCATGAACAGCTTCGTTGTTAAAAGTCATGCGACGTAGTCTCTGCTCCCCCTGGTACCATTTGTCGAAAGAAAAGCCAGTGGTTTCCTGCTGTGCTTGAAACCAAACTTCGAATTCCCTTGGTGCGTGCAGTGCATAATATTTGACTCACAATTTCACAGCAGCTTCCATGACTGATCGCCACCATTTTCTGACTATGTCCAAAGAGGTTTGCTTTTAAGCATCGGAGGCTGCATATGATGATGATGATGATGACAATGATTTTGCTACGGCTAAGGAAACTACGCTAATCTTTGTCTGAGAACACGGGACCACGGATAAGCGTCCGTGGAGATAGGGGAAAGGGATTAAAAGAGAGAAAAGCCGTAGTGGAATGCTACAGGAATTCTGACCACCTAGGGTTCTTAGCGTGCACGGACAACTCACAGTACACGGGCGCCTGGCATTTCCAAACTGTGATGCCTGCTTAGCAGTTCTCATTCGTTATTATTACCTTGTTGCCCCTTCTTCTAACCAATCCTGTCACCGTGATTAGTAAATAGTCATTTGTACGGGTGCATGTAGCCTGCAAATCTCAGTGCTTCTAACTAGGCATCTACAATTTTCATTCGCCTATTTTGCAGCATACATACTTCGCTGTTCCTTTCTTTCCGTAACCGTTATGGGCACCAATCATAACACCATGGACGTCTATCTCTAATCACACAATGGGAAGGCTAATTCCACAACACTACGTACGAGGGATATTCTTTACGCCCAGCTCAAAGACACCACAGCTGTTGTCCAATGCTTGAAACACAAGACGCTCATATCCGTATCGCGGACGACCTGCAAAAAGAAGCATCTTGTTTCAGCTGCATTTTCGTAGAAAAATTGTTCCTCTGTGATAAAGCTGCTGCGTAAGGCGAGTATAGGTCCACCGAGGAATATTTACCCATTGTACAGGCCCAATTCTGTTTTAAGAGTACCGTAGTCTGGTGAAACATGCGCTACAACTTTTCTTTCCCTGTCAGGTTTCTATTTTTCAAATTAACCTATAAATTGTATAATCATGCGTGCATAAACAAAATATAATTGAGCTCAAAAATGCTGTGCGTAGTGCGCAAATCAGCCGTTGTATAATTCAAATGTTTCCATTTTTTATGTTTCTTTCGTACTACGTTTGAATGTTCCCGAAGTACTACTCGAGTGGGGAAGTTGGCAAATGAGGCAATGCAAGCTTTGTGCATACAAGAGTGAAAAACAGCAGCCGTATGAAATTTTAAAATTTAGCAATGTACACATTCCCGAAGCGTGATTTAGACGAAGTAAAAAGTCGAGCTAAACGCAGAAATTAAACGCAAAATGTAAATATAGGTATTGCTCGGAAACTGTGCAAGTTAGAGGCCTAAACCTAGCAAACGAATGCGGCATATCACTAGTTTTGCTAATTCTCTTCACAAAAGATCGTTAAAGCAGCAAGCAGCCACAGACACCCAACAACGCATGCGAAAACATGAATATAGTACGCGATGAATCATTATAAGTAATTGGACGAAAAGGTTCTGCAAATTTCCGAAACCAATTTGTGTTACGACAGAGTATTCCATGGCACTATTCTCCGCGGGATGAAGCAGTCAATTCAGTGTGTCATTTATACAGCACCAATAATCTACATTTGAAGAGCAAACGCACAAATGTGCAGAAAAGCTGCTAGCCAATTAATCTGCATTGATCGGCGATAGCCCGACCTATGGCGACGGCGTCCGATTATTCTACATATTACGCACTCGATGGGCTCCCGATATAGGTCATGTCCGAAGCTCCTCGCTACTCATATTTATCGAACTCTTCCTCAGTTTCATCCTTATAGCTCGTTGGAATGACAACGTTTAGCTTACTTTAATTTTAGTACCACAAGGCGATGATGCACGTATGGTATCCACGATTATGACTATTTCCAAATATGACATAACAGCTCATGCGTCCAATTTAGCACCGGCCCAATAGCGCCGTCGTTTGCGCGCGTGTGTTTTATGTACATAATACCACAAAGAGCAACCACTGCAAATCCTTCCTGTAGTGGCTGTGTTTTCTGTGCCACATGAGGAAGCCGTTCTTGCACTCCATTGTTAATGCTGTGCTCCCGGTACAGATATGTGCTCCGGTTACTGGTTAAGCTGGAACCTTTCCTGAATAACCGAAAGTGCAAACCCATTCGTGAATGCGCATTGCTACGGCAAGAGAGCGCTCGTTTGGTCCAATGAAGCACGCAGAGTCTCAGTGTAAAATTCGCTATATATATTGAAACGAATAAATTCACACTCTAGTAAAATGAACAAGAAACGTCTCTTCATCAGACGGCTCCTGAATCCGCCATCCTCGAACTTCCACCTCAGGGCTTTGGTGCACCGCCGCACCGGGTAGCGCACCCCGCACACGGGTCACGCGGCCCCTTCTGGATCTATGTAGAGCAGTTGCTCCAAGCTGGAGCGGTGCACGAATGTATCAGGGCAGCGGCAAGGGCACCGGAATAGTGCTTCCACTGGAGCACCTTCATCCTCTGGGCAGAGGCAGCGCGACAGATGGAACCGTGCCCCAGCCTCCTCGGCAGCGGGTGAGGAAAACGTTGAGGCGGTGCTGCTCCTGTCAACGCTGCTCGAGCTCCTCTCAGTACTGGCCGTGTCCACCTCGCGGCCCTGATCATCGTGAACGACATCGGCGGCCTCGTGCGGCTCCTGCTCCGAAGTCGGCTCCATGTTCCTGAAGTGTCCGTCTCCCGCGAGACCAGACTCACGGCGGGCCTGGGCCAGCTGAATCTCGCAGTACGCTCGATCTTCGCCGCCGCCGTCGCCTTTGCCGCTGACGAAGATTCCCACCAACTCCGTAGGTGCCCGCTGCATCACGATAGTATGGCCCGAGCTGGAGGCAGTCGGGGCGAAATGAAGAAACCTCGCTATCGCCGTGTAATGGAGGCGCCGGATCACGCTGCTTCGTTGCAGCCGACGGCCAGCAACTGGAACTTCGAGGACAGTTCGGCAGACGGAATGGAAGCGGCGGATGACTCTTCTTCTTTGTCCTCGACGGTCGCTGCACGAGCTGCCGCTATTTTCTTTTTCTTTCTTTGTTCCTTGATATGTGGTTCTTGGCCGCCATTTGGCCAAGCAGTGGAAACGGCTCATCCCGATCGTGTTTCTTCCTTATAAATTTGTCATTGGCGTCCCGGTTTCCTTCCGTCTCCCCATACACGACAATTTTCCCATCTACCTCTGATTGCACTGAGCGAAGAAACGAAAAATACACCGCCTTTGTAACCCCTTTTGACTTGTTTGAGTACAATCGCTTATCATTTGGCTGCAAAAATTCTCCGGGGTCGTTTCACAAAATTATGACTGACATTGTGAAACCTTACTTGGGCATACTCTGCAGCGTGTACATCCATGACATCATTGCATACTCGAAGGCTAAACAGGAGCGCCATTGTCACCTATCTAAAGTGCTTCACGCCCTCAGCCTCTCTCAACTCAAGGTCAATTTCAAGAAAAGCGCTTTCTTTCAAGAGAAGGTTGTATTTCTAGGAAGGGCGTTCGACGGACATACTAAGAGCACAAAGCAAGAATCACTAGATCGAAATTCGAAGTTAACAAGGCCTTATGATGCGCACCCTCTGCGTGTTTTTCTTGAACTAGCAGGACATTTCCGGGCGTTTATCAAGGACTATGCGCTGAAAACCAGGTGCCTTGCGCGCTTAACTCAAAAAGACACACCTTTCGAATGGAACCAGGAGTGCGAATCTGCCTATTGTGAGCTCGTCAAGCTAATATCGTCGGATCCCATTCTGCGAATACCAGATTTTTCTCTGCCATTCGTACTGAAAACGGACCCATTACACTACGCAATTGGAGCTGTTCTATACCAAAAACCTTCCAAGCAAGCTGATCAGACGAAACATTACGTTGTGGGATACTACAGCTATACGCTGAAACAAGCTGAAATAAATTTTTCAACTACAGAAAAGAAAGCGCTGGCCATCTCAAAAGCCGTTCAATATTTTCTAACATACCTTCAAGGCACCAAATTCACGCTTTTCACGGACCCCCAAGCCTTGACTCACCTTTCAACTATAACACTTCCAAGAGGACGCATTGCAAGATGGCTGAACTATCTCCAACAGTACGATATCCTAGTTTCACACTGTCCTGGCCCCCTTCTCACAGATGCCGACGCGCTATCCCACTTGCTTGTTCAGAAACCAGCTGATAACTTAGAAAGAATCAATTATGTCAAGCTATGGGAAGGTACAGAAGATCTCAAGTTTATTGATGGTAAGTACCATGGCCCACCCACTCTTGTTCAAAAGATTCTTCAACTGTATCATGACACTCCTGGATCAGGGGGACATGATGACTTCTTGTGCACGTATAAGAAATTGCTCACGAGGTTCACATGGCCAGGCACGAAAAACGACATCCGCAATTATATCCGCACCATGCCATCTTTGCCAGGTCAACAAAGTAAAGTTCAAGCAATCGACTGACCTTATGACAAACCCTGAGTACTCACGAGTGCATTCGAACTTATTCATTTGGACTTTCCACAGGTCAAAAAGAAGGGGGAGGGAGTCAGACGTACGCAAGCTTTTCTACTCTCGATTGACGAATGCACAAGGACGATTACCGCTAAATCATGAGACGGGGATGCAAACAGCGTTATCATTCTACTCAAAGATGAATGTTTCAAGCACATCAAGACGCTAGTTTGTGACAACGGTCCTGCTTTCCGGAGTTTCAAGCTAGCAAATTGGGCTAAAGACCGAGACATAGTTATTTAACAATCTTCTCCTTATCACACTGCAGGAAACCGATCAGCAGCACGGGCCATACGGGACATTAATCAGTTCCCAAAGATGTTTCCGGACTTTCCAGGCGGCTGGAAGTGCTGCCTTGAAGCCGCTGTGAAGCACCATAACCGATCGCACACCACTGGTTTAGGCAGCAGTCTTCACTTCTTTACGTCCGGGAGAGCGCCCACGCTTCCTGTAGATCTTGAACTAAGAGTGCTAGGAAATCTTAAACTTATACAAGGGAAGAAAACGGTCGAAGAACGACAAGTCTACCGACGCCAGATGAAAAGAAATTTTGATAAGCGGTACAAGAGCAAGATACCACACATTCAACCTGGGGAATACGTCCCTGTCAGGAAAGGAGTTGCATGTTCAAATACTCAATACTGTGGACCATTCCAAGTTGTAAGGACAGCATCACGACATGGAATATTGAAGACCGTTTGGTATACTGGAGCCCAGGGTCGAATCGAGAGCGCCTCCATCGCAAACGTATTCAAATTTTACACCAAGAGGTGTAATCAAAGAAGTAGGGAGGCGTGAAGCGGTCTGCACTGAATGCAAAAAAGAAGAAGTGGAGCAGGGGAGAAGCGAAGAAGTAGGAATGAAAAGGCGGACAGTACCCGTCTAATTGAAACAATCTCTTTTATGTCTCAGTTCTTTGTAGGAACGCTACAAGAGCCGAAAACTGCGCAAGTTATAGGCATAAACAGAACAAACGAATTGGGCATAGCAGTAGCTTTACTTATTTTGACAAATATCGTGAAAGCAGCAAGCAGCTGCACAGTACCAACAACACATGCTGAAAACGTGAAAATAGTACACGTCGAATAATTACAAGTAATTTCGCGAAAAGTTTCAGCAAATTTTCGAAACCCACTTATGTTACGACAGAGTTTTCCATAGCACTATTATCCGCGGGATGGAGCAGTCGATTGCGTGTGTTATTTTTACAGTAACAATATTCTGCACTTCCGCAGCAAACGCATAAATGTACAGAAAAGCTGCTAGCCAGTTAATTTGCAGTGATGGGCCATAGCCCGAACTACGGTGACCGCGTCCTGTTAATCCATATATTACGCAGTGGACGGTCTCCCGATATAGGGTGACTCCGAAGCTCCTGGCTACTCATTTATCAAACTCTTCCTCAGTTTCATCATTACAGTTCGTTGGAACGACAACGTTTAGCTTATTTTAGCTTTAGTACCACAATGCAATGATGCACGTATGGTATCCACGACTGTGACAATTTCCAAATATTACATAACAGCTCATGTGTCGCACTTGGCTCCGGCACAATTAGCTTCGTTAGGGCGCGTGCGTTTTATATAGATACCATAAAATCATAAAATCCGCGACTGAAAATACTGCATGTAGTGGCTGCGTACTCGTTGCCACCCGAGGAAGGCGTTCTTGCATTCCATTATTGATTCTGTACTCCCGTTACAGATATCGCTGGCTTAGCTGGAACCTTTCCTGAATACCCGAAAGTGCAAACCCATTTGTGAATGCGCATTGCTACGGCAAGAGAGCATTCGTTTGGCCAAAGAAGCACGCAGAGCCTTAGTGTGAAATTCGCTATATATATATATAAACACATACAACAACACTCTAGAAAAATAAACGAGAAACGTCTCTTCATCAGACAGTTCCTGAATCCGCCATTTTCGATCTTCCACCTCAGGGCTTTGGTGCAGCGCCGCACCGGGTAGCGCATACCGCACACGGGTCACGCGGCCCCTTTGGATCGATGTAGAGAAGTTGCTCCAAGCAGGAGCGCTGCACGAAGGTGTCGGGGCAGCCGGCAAGGGCACCGGAATAGTGCTTCCACTGGAGCACCTCCATCCTCTAGGCAGAGGCAGCTCGACAGATGGAACCGTGCCACAGCCTCCTCGGCAGCGGGCGAGGACAAACTTGACGCGGCGCTGCTCATGTCAACGCTGCTCGAGCTGCTCTCAATACTGGCCGTGTCAACTTCGTCGCCCTGATCCTCGTGAGCGACATCGGCGGCCTCGTGTAGCTGCTGCTCCGAAGTCGGCTCCATATTGCTTACGTGTCCATCTCACGCGGGACCAGACTCCCGGTGGGCCTGGGCCAGCTGAATCTCGCAGTACGCTCCGTCTTCGCCGCCGCCGTCGCCTTTAACGCTGAGAAAGATCGCCACCGACTCAGTGGGTGACCGCTGCATCAGGAGAGTGTGGCCTCAGCTGGCGAGAGTCGGGGCCGAAATGAGGAAGCCTCTCTATGACCATGTATAGGAGGCGTCGGATCACGCTGCTTCGTTGCTGTCGACTGCCAGCAACTGGAACTTCCAGGACAGCTCGGCCGACGTAATGGAAGCGGCGGGTGATGCTTCTTCTTTGTCGTCGACGATCGCTACACGAGCTGCCGCTGTCTTCTTTGTCTTTCTTCGTTCCTTGGTATGTGGCTCTTGGCCGCTATTTCGCCCAGCAATTGAAGCGGCTCATCCCACTCGCCTTCCTTCCTTATAAACTTTCACTGGCGTCCCGGTTTCCTTCCATCTCTCCACACACGGCAATTTTCCCATCAATCTCGTCACATACGTCCTGTCGTTCAAACTCCTCACACACGTCCATTCTGCCGTCAAGCTCGTCATGTCCTTTGCAAACAACGCGTTGGACCAGTCGTCGTTCTCTACAACAGTACTCTCCGCCGCAAAAGAAGCCGTTTGTTCACTTGTCGCGGTAACGTTAATTCGCGCTATGATCGCCTCCCATTTGCGATTGAACGCTTCCAAGATCTTCTTAAGAGCCGCGCTGGCCTTCAATGACGAATTTCGATGACTGAAAGACCTTCTCTCCAGCGTGCTGTTTTCCGACGGGTATCTCATGAGCCAATTTGTGGAAAAAGGCGTCTCAAACACTTCTGGCTTGACACGGCTCAGTGCCCACCGAAACGCGACATCAGGGCAGTCTGCAACACTGTATCACGCGCCAGACTCATGGTAACAGTACATGTCTTCTGCGCACCAAACTTTCTCGAAACCGCAGGGAGAGACAACTGCGGAAATCAAGCTACTGGAGTTGTGTTCTCACCCTGAACCTTGCCATGACCGGCAGAAATGCTTCTTTTTCACCCCTCTGCCGGTGGAGTGATGTTACGGAATAAAGTGAAAGACATGTGATGTAGTCTGTGCCTTCCGTGGCGTCATTTGTCGAAAAGAAAGCGGAGGCTTTCCAGCTTTGTTTCAAACTAAACTGATAATTCCCTTGCTCCATGCAGTGCATAACATTTGAGTCACAATTTCGGAGGAGCTTCCACGACTGATCCGAAGCATTTTCTGACTATGTCCAAGGAGCGCTGCAGCACCCCTTTTAAGGGAATGTGTACTGCTCGGAAAATTTCTTGGGGCGAAGCTCCTTATGCCGCGGGTCGTTCCATCCTTTATTGTCCCTTGTAGCCACCTCGTGCCGCCGGGTGGCTCGCGCTCGCCCTCGGCGCGAGCCTCCCGGCGCGCCAGCTCTCGCACTCTTCCATCTGCTATCTTGTGAGCGAGAGAGAGAGACAGAGAGAGAGAGAGAGCGAAAGGCGAGCGTTGACTATGTAAACGCTTTTTCTTGGATGAACGCTCTACCAGCTCGCAAAGGCGGAGAACGCGCCCTCACCCGCGAGAGACAACGTTGACGCAGGCAGCGTCTTCTAGCGAGTTTCTTGATTGAAAAATACCGACTGCTCGCGCCGGAGAACCGTTCACCGGCCACCCATATATATATATATAGGCACTGGATGTTGACTTGCAATGAAGTGCCGATGGGAGATTTCACTTGTGCATAGTTAAACCATAAGGATTCGTAGCGTGCGCGTTAGCTAAGTTAATCTGGAACTCGGGACGATCTACGATGAACCTCCGGATCTTCGCCCACTCATCATCATTCACTCCGTGGATATGCGTGGATTTTTTATATTGTGGTAAAGATGGGCAGATCGTGCGGCACATTTACGGGAACGTGCACGCTTTCACCACACAAGAAAGGAATTATGTTTTTATTTCGCTCTGAAAGTGGTGCAAAGAACGCCGCTAGCGACACCGAACAGCGTGTTTGTCCATTTCCAAGTGTACAAGAACCAGCCGACGCACGCATACACATTCTGTTGAAAAATATTTATTCATGTCTTACAAGCGTACTTCACGCTATGAGACACCTTTTTATAGCCTGCAAGAACAATTCGTCCTTATTTTCACTGCCTTCGAGATGGCGCAGGTGGCGCTGCCTTCGAATTTGTCAGCCTGCACAGGCGCGTAGTACTGCCCTTGTCATGCATGCGGCGCTGCACGTCCGAGGCGCACCCCGGCGCGCCGACTTTCCTCCCCTCTCCTCCTCGTCGACCTCTGCAATGTCGTCCTTGGAACCGGTTCCTGTTGAGAGGAAGCCTTCCGCGCCCGATAAGGTTGCTAAGGAGACGACGACGCATCGCGCCCAGTAGTGCCAGTGTTGTCGCCGTCTGTACACGTGGGAAAGGAGCGACTTCGTAGATAAAAAAAATCATTTTTAATAATTCCTACTCAGTTTCTGGAGAAACCATGGCAAGCTGGGACACTTCGAAAGGTATGCTTTCTATTAAGTCATAAAACAGGAGAGGAATGCTTCCGCTAAGCAAACGACCCTAATTTTTGCAGACAAGATCGGGACCATGGATAAGCGTCCATGGGGATACGGGAAAAGGAATTAAAACATAGAGAAAGGAAGGAAAAGCCGTAGTGGAAGGCTCCGGGAGTGTGTACTACGTTAGAATTTTTCCGATGTAGTATTGCACTGGTCAAGTTGACAGATCAGGCACTGTAAGCTTTGCCCATAGAAGAGTGAAAAAGTGCAGCCGTAGGAAATTTTACAATCTAGCAAAGTAAACATCGTCCACAAGCGATTGAGAGGAAGTAAAAGGTCGAGGGAAAAGAACAAATTAAACGCACCGCAAAACGGAACATATATAAATCTAAATGAAGTAAATATAGGTATCGCGCGGAAACTGCGCAAGTTGTAAGCCTAAACCTACTAAAACGAATGAGACATCGCAGTAGTTTTACTTCTTGTTTTCACAAAATATCGTTAAAGCAGCAAGCAGCTGCACACCACCAACAACGCATGTGGAAAGGTGAAAATACTACACCATGAATAATTACGAGTAATTGGGCGAAAAGCTCTGCTAATTTCTGAAACCAATTTGTGTTACAACAGAGTATTTCATATGGCACTATTATCCGCGGGATAAGTCAATTCAGTGTGCTGTTTTTACAGTAACGATATTCATTTCCAGAGCGAACGCATAAATGTAGGGAAACGTTGCTAGCCAGTTAATTTGCAGTGATCGGCCGTAGCCCGACCTACGCTGACCACGTCATGTTAATCCATGTATTACGCAGTCGATGGTCTCCCGATATAGGGTGACTCCGAAGCTCCTCGCGACTCATTTATCGAACTCTTCCTCAGTTTCATCATTATCGTTCGTTGAAACGACAACGTTTAGTTTATTTTAGCTTTAGTACCACAATGCAACGATGCACGTATGGTACCCACGACTATGACACTTTCCAAATATCACATAACAGCTCATGTGTCGCATTTGGCTCCGGCACAATAGCGCCTTCGTTAGCGCGCGTGCGTTTTATATAGTAATACCATAAAATCCGCGACTGCAAATACTGCATATAGTGGCTGTGTATTATTTGCCACCTGAGGAAGCCGTTCTTGGATTCCATTATTGATTCTGTACTCCCGTTACAGATATCGCTGGCTTAGCTGGAACCTTTCCTGAATACCCGAAATTGCAAACCGATTTGTGAATGCGCATTGCTACGGCAAAAGAGCGTTCGTTTGGCCCAAAGAAGTCTCCGCGTAAAATTCGCATATATATATTGAAACGAATAAATTCACATTCTAGTAAAATGAAGAAGAAACTGTCTCTTCATCAGACGGCTCCTCAATCCGCCATCCACGATCTTCCGCCTCCGGGCTTTGGTGCAGCGCCGCACCGGGTAGCGTACACTGCACACGGATCACGAGTCCCCTTCTAGATCAATGTAGAGAAGTTGGTCCAGGCAGGAGCGGTGCACGAAGGTGTCGGGGTACCGGCAGGGGCACCGGAACAGTGCTTCCACTGGAGCACCTTCATCCTCTGGGCAGAGGCAGCATGAAAAATGGGGCCGTGCCCCAGCCTCCTCGGCAGCGGGCGAGGACGACATTGAGGCAGTGCAGCTCCCGTCAACGCTGCTCGCGCTGCTCTCAGTGCTGGTCGTCTCCACTTCGCCGCCCTGGTCCTCGCGAACGACATCGGTGGCCTCGTGCAGCTGGTGTTCCGAAGTCGGCTCCATAATGCTTACGTGTGCATCTCCCGCGATACCAGGCCCTCGGCGGGCCTGGGCCAGCTGAATCTCGCAGTACGCCCGATCTTCGCCGCCGCGATCGCCTTTGCCGCTGACGAAGATCGGCACCAACTCCGTAGGTGACCGCTGCATCACGATGGTGTGGCCTGAGCTCGCGACAGTCGGGGCCGAAATGAAGAAGCCTCGCTATGACAATATATAAGAGGCGTCGGATCACGCAGCTTCGCTGCCGTCAATGGCCAGCAACTGGAATTGCCAGGAGAGTTCGGCAGACGTACAGGAAGCGGCGGATGATGATGATGATGATGATGATCCTTCAAATATGGCGCATACCCACTACGGGGGATTGGCCAAGACCTGGAGTGCTTAACTTTTAGCTGGTATATTGTGCAAATACCACAACATGACGAATAAAATAGAATAATAAATTAATAATAATCGGGAGAAAAGTAAAACAGAGGGAAAAAAAAAAAAAAAAAAACTATGTAAACTATATGTGCACTTCTACCATCAAAACAGGTAATGTTTTCCTTTTTTCTTAATGTATAGGCTTTAGCATAGTTAAGAATTTTGGAATGTGAATAATCACAAACGTAGTCGTTTTGAGGCCTTTATAAATCCACATACTGCATCAAATATGTCCCTGTGGCTGAAGCCCAATACCGAGGCACCAAAAGTAAGAATGACTTCCAATGACAATGTTAGCCCAAATTTAGAAAGCACAATTTCCAGTTGTCTCTTTCTTACTGATGTATACTGGCGGCATTTTAAAAAATAATGGTCAATTGTTTCGATTTCAAGACAGAATGGGCACAGAGGCGATATCACCAGACCAGCCCTGTGCGAGTAAAGATTTAATGGAGGGACTCTGCAGCGTAATCTCGTAATCAGCACTTCAGCTTTTCGCGACGGACACCATTGTCTTTTCCACGGGAATTTTAGATGTCTAAATTCTGTCCACGTTGTTATTGTCTCAATGGCGTCCCTGTGTATCGCGTATGCCCGATATCTTAGCGCAGTAGGAAATTCTAATGCTGGAAGAACCGATACTACTGGTCCGTTAAGCGATGCTCTCGCTAACGAATCGGCCATCTCATTTAGATTTAACCCACTATGGCCAGGAACCCACAATAATTTTACTAGGTTTATCTGTGGAGGGACTAAAGTGAGGAACGTCTGGAGGGCAGCAGACTTAGGAGAAGCTGTTAATGTAGTGCAGACTGAAAGAGAATCTGTTAAGATCACCGCACTGACTGCATCTGACGGGAGTTTCCGCAAGGCTAAGATTATCGCTACAAGCTCAGCTACAAATACAGGGGTGTAATCTGGGAGTCTTAATGCATACGACCAGGTGAGCGACGAGGAGAAAATTCCCACCCCTGCCTTTTCCTCTATCACGGAAGCATCTGTGGCTATTATGTATTTAGTTTGTGCTTGAGCAAGGTATCTTGCAACAAGTTGTTTAAGAGCTTGTGGCAATGAAATTTAGAATTATTGGGGAAAATATTATCGAACTCAATATTTATATTCTGATTTGATTCCGCTATTGCAATTACCTCTCTAATATTCACGTTTATGCTATCTAACTGTTTTTGTACAAAAACAATTTGGGGTGTGTGAAAGCGTGGCCAATGAGCTAAGAAGAATGAATCAGGATCTTTTATAAAGACATATTCCGATCGTCTAAACGGAACGCTGTAAAATTTTAGAAACGTTTGGACCGTTAAGATGCGGAATCGGCAGGGCAATGTTGGCAGGCGCGCTTCTTGGTACAGAACATTGTTTGCGACAAACTTAGGGAGTCCCAGACACAGACGCAAGGCTTCACGCTCTAATACAACCAGAGGCTTAATTTTATAAGCAGGGCAGCCAGAGAATAGAATACATCCAAATTCTAGAATCGGGCGCATGTACATTTTATAAATCATTAACATGGTGTCTCTACGAAGACCGTATTGTTTTTTGCTCAACCGGCGTAGTATACCTAAGGCATGCTGCGCCTTTGAAGCTACGTTTTCTATGTGCGGTCCCCAATTGAGTTTTCGTTATAAGTAATTCCCAGATATTTGAGAGAGGTCACCTGTGGAATAACGTCATGCTTGTACACTAAAGAAATGGAAATAGGGACTGCGAATGGGAACACCAGTAATGCACATTTACTAACATTTAACGTCATGCAAAGTTTGTCCAACCAGACCTCGAGCATACCCATGTATCTTTGTAAATTTTGGTAAAGCGCCGAAATGTCACTGTCTGCCGCAAAAAACGCAATATCATCTGCATATACATAAACTTGAACGCCCTGCCATTTGGGGATTGAGCTCATTAATACATTAAATAGTACTGGTGATAAAACTGCTCCTTGTGGAACACCTCGGGTCTGTTTAAACTTAGACGAGCAACATCCGTCCTTAAAACAATAAAATTCTCTGAACCTCAAAAATTCTGCTACCCACGCAATCATGTATTTAGGAAAGTTGTAACCCTGCAGAGTACTGAGCAAAACGGAATGTTCTACGCTGTCATATGCTTTAGCAATGTCCAGTGTCACTAAGGCTGCATGCTGTCTTCTTTTCTGAGCAAGTTGGATTCGGCTTTCTAAATCAGCATGAGCACACCAGATGGAACAGTTAACTCTGAAACCTATTTGATTTGGATTTAGTATCAGATTGTCCGTCATCCAGGTAGTTATTCTGCCGTGCAATACTCTCTCTATCAACTTGACCATATTCGACGTTAGAGAAATAGGTCTGATGTTGTCCACGTTATACCCTAATTCTTGTTTTTTAAGTAAGGGGATTACCTTAGCTACTTTCCACTCATAGGGTACCCAAGCCTTTTTCAACGAATAGTTTATAGTGTTGAGAAGATCGCCAGGAGACACATTAAATAAGATTTTTATCATCGATACCGTTATGCCATCAGGACCAGGAGCTGAAGAGGGTAATAATCTGATCACTTGATCTAACTCAGATAATGAGATTTCAGTAAAGTCAGTCGCTGGGGCTGGCTTTTCCAGCACTTTAGATATGGACGATGTGAATCTACCTGCCAGCCCAACAGCAATCTGTTCTAGCGATTTAGTCATTTCATCTGGTGACAGCCTTACGTAATCTGTATTAACTGGTGTTGGTAGGATTTTACGAGACCTGAGATATCTAAACAAGAATTTCTTGTTTTTAGGACTCGAAAGGAATTCAAAATGTCTTTTATCATACTCTTCTTTAGCTATAGCGACTGTGCGCTTAAATGTCGCGGAGAAAAATTTGTAATCTACCCAGTTTTGAGGGGACTGATTATACCTAAGCTTCTTCCATGCTGCCTGACGTCTTCGGTGATCCCGAGTACAGTCTGCAGTCCACCAAGGGCTGTACGAAGGAGTCTGCGCTGATGCAACCTTAAACTCGGCGTTTTTGTGTGTTCTTTTAATTACAGCACTTAGTTTCATGGCTTTGTTATCCTCATCATCATAATCAGATGTCAAAGCTGATTTTAAATCCTTTTTAAATTTTGTATAATTGACAAATACTCGAACCTGTATACCTTCAATCTTTACTGGGCAAGTAATATCAAACATGATTGGGAAGTGGTCACTATTTGTGGCACAGTCCAAAGCACTCCACGCACTACTAGAAATTGACGAACTAATAAAGCTTAAGTCCAAGGCAGAGCGGAACCGATCACGGATAAATGTAGGCGTTCTGGAATTAAGACACCTAAGATTGTTGTCATTTGTCCACTCCCACAAACGTTTACCGCATTGGTCAGTTTTAAAACCCCAACACGTATGGTGTGAGTTGAAATCTCCAACAACTATTTTGTCTTTGCACCATGAAGGCAGAGCTAAGTCCAAGCTTCTAGTGGTTTGCACACCTGTAGGAAAATATACATTAACTAATGAAAAGGGCGGGCAACCAGGTAGAGTTACATCTAAAGCAAATATCTCACTGTCTGGGCACATGTGTTTATATGATATTTTTGCTTTTATACTTAGTCCATGCTTTATAAAAAATGCTAAACCGCCACCTTTAGATGGGCGGTCCAATCGAAACGATCGATAGCTATTTAAATGAAAAGATTGATGCCCTGAAAGCCAGGTTTCCTGTAGTGCTATAATATCTGGACTGAATTTTGATGATAAGTAAAATAGATCAGTTACCGCGGAGTGAATAGATCGACAATTCCAATGAATAATCTTGAGGGACGCTATGGTTTCGCAAGAATAGCCTCAGCAACTGCCTTGCTTAGGATACTTTCCTTCAGGAAATTGCTCTTAGATAGATTGTCCTTGAGTTGTTTTTTGGATTTGAAAGGAATAGCCAAAGGTGCTTTTTTTGACAACGGTGATCGAGTACGCTTTAAAGATCGGGGATCCAGCTCCATGTCATCAGACTCATGCACCTCATCGATGTTGCCATCGTTTTGAATCTGATTGGCACTGGCAACATGGTCTGCAGATTGAGCATCCTGGGACGATACAGGGGACGTCGCTTCCTCTGATAATTGTGAGCGCTCATTATTTTGAGGCGTCAGAGTAATAGGCGCTGATGTGCCAAAAATCTGTGACATCTGGTTGCTAAATATTTGTATCAAGGACTGCCGCGATAGCAGGCCCTCGGCGGGCCTGGGCCAGCTGAATCTCGCAGTACGCCCGATCTTCGCCGCCGCGATCGCCTTTGCCGCTGACGAAGATCGGCACCAACTCCGTAGGTGACCGCTGCATCACGATGGTGTGGCCTGAGCTCGCGACAGTCGGGGCCGAAATGAAGAAGCCTCGCTATGACAATATATAACAGGCGTCGGATCACGCAGCTTCGTTGCCGTCAACGGCCAGCAACTGGAATTTCCAGGACAGTTCGGCAGACGTACAGGAAGCGGCGGATGATGCTTCTTCTTTGTCGTCGACGGTCGCTACACGAGATGCCGCTATTTCCTTTTTCTTTGTTCCTTGATACGTGGCTCTTGGCAGGTATTTGGCCGAGCAATGGAAGCGGCTCATCTCACTCCTCTTTCTTTTTTACATACTTCTCTTTGGCGTCCCGGTTTTCTTCCATCTCCCCACAGACGGCAATATTCCTGACAAGCTCATCACATTCGTCCTGCCCTCCAAACTTCTCACACACGTCCATTCTGCCGTCAAGCTCGTCATGTCCCTTTGAAAACAACGCTTTGTCCAATCGTCGTTCTCTACAACAGTACTCTCCGCCGTAAAAAAAAAAAGGTCATTGTTCACTTGTCGCGGTAGCGTGAATTCGCGCTTTCATCGCCTCCCATTTACGATCGAACGCTTCCAAAATCTTCGTAAGAGCGGCGCTGGCTTGCAATAACGAAATTTGAGGACTGAAAAACCTTCTCTACAGCGTGTTGTCTTCCAACGGGTATCTCACGAGCCGATGTGGAAAGAGATGTCGCAAACGTTTCTGGCCTTGACACGGCTCAATACCCATCGAAACACGACATTAGGGAAGTCTGCAACAATGTATCCGGCGCCTGATTCATGGTAACGGCGCCATATCTTCTGCGCACCAAACGTGCGCGGAACTGCAAGGAGAGAACACTGCGCAAATCAAGGAACTGGAGTAGTGTTCTCGCCCTAAACCTAGCCATGACCGTCCAAATGCTTCTTCGTCACCCCTCTGCCGGTGGAGAGATGTTACGGAATAATGTGACTAGCACTGGGGCGTGGGTTCAGGACACAGCTAGATGGAAGAGGCTGAAGATGTACAATGGCGGAGTCGGAAGTCATGGTGCTTGAAAAGCACTGTTTCTTGTCTTTTTGTGGTCTGTGAGTGGTGCACGTTACACTATATATAGTTGGAAGGAGATTTTTGTGTATCTTCGAGTAATTCACACATGCGCTCATTTCAGCTTTACACGACTGCGCAGCCTGAATGAATGAAGCATAAATTAGCTAGCATGTCAACTACACCATTGATGGTGTAGACAAGCAAATACACAAGGCAAAGCCACAGCTTTAAGCTTACCTGTATTTGAAAGTAAGAGAGCGTTAAACCTATTGCTGCTTTTGTTCTTGATGTTCCGTTTCTCGAACTCCCCAATGTTTGTTATGTTTACCCTATGAAATAAGCATCAGTCACTATTTGAGTTTGCACTCCAATAACATTGGCGATCGCTTTTACCTCAAGCCTTTTAACCAAAAGGCAGTTTGAAACACCATGGCCGTTCTGCTCTTATTGAGCACTTTATCCGCTTGCATTCGATGTTAGAATTCTCGGTTGAGAAGCATGTCCATATGACTTCTCTCGTGTCGAAGAACTGCAAATAGAAATGGTGGTACAACACCCGTACATCATGAATTAATGAAACATAGCTGTACCCGTCATCTCCAATACTGTTTCAGACTGTGGTCAGGTGAATTCTACAAAAACTGGTTGTATGGGTCAAAGGTCGGAGTTGGGCTCGTAGTTAACCTTAACTGTGTTTTCTTTTTTTTTAAGAGCCTTTATACCACAATACTGCAGGTTCTTCACTGTCGATGGAGAGAAGAAAAATCGTTCCACAACGTCAAGGTGAGAATGGATTTCCGGTTAGGATTATGCATATGAGACATACCCCGGCAGTCATTTGACTAATCAAAGTGACTGTTGAAGCGTCGAAACCGCATTGTAGACGATAAGCAGCGCTCAAGCAATGCTAAGCCCAGATCCGTGGTACTGTGCGTTTCCCGCTAAAGATTACAGTGGCATAGGCTCCAGTTGAAGAAAAGGCGACGTCTCAAAGTATACAAAACAAGTGACATCAGTACGGATTTGCAAAGAAGGCAATAGCCTTTCAAATGATATATTCAATTCGTCTTGCTCTGGAGGACAAGGACGCATAATGCGTATACGAGAAGTGAAGCACGAATATACATCATTCTGCTGTTTATTCAACGGTATTCCTACGGGTCATTTTATATCCTTATGAATCTTCAAGACTACGTACATTGGTCGAAGCAATTAGGTGATTCAGCAGCTTGCTGACCAAGTGCTTTCATTGTTCTAATTCTAACCCATTTTTTGTGTATTTATGAGCAAGCTGGGTAAATACAACTGGGTCGATAGGTGTGGCCTTGGAGAGACGAGAAACAACGGTGGCACGAAACAATACACATGGCCGCCTGTGTATGTTGTTCAACGTTTTACTTGTTCCTCGTCCCTTTAGCGCCACACCTCCTGCCTCAAATAATTAAACAACCAGTCACTCAACATGTCGTCTACAACTGTGTTGCCTATATCTTGTTGCATGTGTTCGATACACGAAATCACAGTGATGCAGCGAAATTGCCGGCGAAATCCTTAAACCATGTTCTGTTTCGAAACACAAACATCTCTATGTTGTTGTGTTTGAAACTGAAGGAAAGGTGTGGCAACAGGAAGTTGTCTTCCTACCATAGCGGAAATCTTCTTGTATTGGACCAATCACTGGCCGTTTTAGCTCTCGCTGGTAGCATTTATAAATAAGTTTGAGGGCCTTGTTGCATCCCTGTAATATTTAAGCTTATACACGACGCTCAAGTTCCAGTCGTTACAGATCAGACGATATCGCAAATCTTGTGTATGTTAAAATGTCTGCGCATAATTTTTGCGTGGCAAGCGTTCGCAGTTTCCTTGCTTGTTGTAATTAATAGACTGACCAAAAGTTATCTCATGTTCTTTATTTTTCATTTCAAGGAACAAAGCCTCAGTGGACAGGAACCTCTAGAAAAGCTCGGCCTTCCAAAATCCGACGGAGCCATCAGTCAAAATGAGGAATCTGCAGGTGATCATGAGCCCCGTATGATTACGTTATGTGGAATTTCTGTCATGCTAAGCCTTGTGATACAACACGGGCGGATGCTAATTTTCTCTTTCATAAACGTTAGTCCACCTTGCGGGTTTCCGCAAAGCTCATTTGCCATATACCGCTAAAATAGGACAAGAAGAGCTCTAGGGAGTCCTAAGGGCTTGGTTGAGCAGAACGCTGTCGAAAATTAGAAATTGAACCCGAGTCTGCCATGAGCACCAATATCTTCATTATTCCGTTTATTGTGAAGTGTGTGCATCTGCCCGTGTATTGTGGTTTGCACCCTGGTGCGCGCTCACCTTTCGGCATCAACTAGAGCTAACCCAGCCAGTAATGTAGGCCTAAAAGATTTAGTTAGCATGTGGTTGGACAGAACCCTGTTGACAGTCAATCTGAGTATATCCATATTATTGTGCGGAGCTATTGTGTGGTGTGCGCACGTGTGCTTATTGCGCTCGCCACAAGCTCGCGTGTTCCCCTTTAGGGCCAGCCAGACTTCATCACTTCGGGACGCTTCAATCGTTCACCCCACACACGCCGCATGTCCAGATGCGTCACTCAGAGGAATAGGACAATGCAATATACGCTCGTCCAGATATAGGAGTTGGACTGCTCCATGGACAATAAATGCGAAGCCTTTCTTGTCGAACTTCATTAACTTTCCCCGTAATCTATCTATCTATCTATCTATCTATCTATCTATCTATCTATCTATCTATCTATCTATCTATCTATCTATCTATCTATCTACCGAGCAACCTACGTCTTCGTGCTATTTTTGTCGTCCCGTTCGATTTGTACACACAGAAAATGGCACGATAGAGTATTAAGGTATGACAAACGTGTATAATGGATCTATACATCGCTGACATCACACACTTATTTGTAGGACATGATTAACGATAATACAATAGAGTGTGGCTGTACTCGCAACTCTCGGCCAAGGGTACGCGGGTATGTGCCATGGGTAGTGGTTTCTTAGCCTTGCAGCTTATGTTACCCACCAAAATAGCGATAGAAAATTTTGTCAGAACACATTCTGCGTGTGTATATATTGAAACGATCTAATAAAATACAAAAGAAACGTCTCTTCGTCCGACAGCAATCGCTTCTGGACCCGCCGTCTTCACTCTTCCGCCTCAGGGCCTTGGTGCAGCGCCGCACCGGGTCGAGCACACCGCACACGGGTCACGTGGCCCCTTCTGGATCTATGTAGAGCAGTTGCTCCAAGCAGGAGCGGTGCACGAAGGTGTCAGGGCACCGGCAAGGGCACCGGAATAGTGCTTCCACAGGAGCACCTTCATCCTCTGGGCAGAGGCAGCATGAAAAATGGGGCCGTGCCCCAGCCTCCTCGGCAGCGGGCGAGGGCGACATTGAGGCAGCGCAGCTCCCGTCAACGCTGCTCGCGCTGCTCTCAGTGCTGGTCGTCTCCACTTCGCCACCCTGATCCTCGTGAGCGACGTCGGCGGCCTCTTGTGGCTCCTGTTCCGAAGTCGGCTCCATATTGTTGACGTGTCCATCTCCCGCGAGACCAGACTCTCGGCGGGCGTGGGTCAGCTGAATCTCGCAGTACGCCCGATCTTCGCCACCGCTGTCCCCTTTGCCGCTGACGAGGATCGCCGCCAACTCCGTAGGTGACCGCTGCATATACGATAGTATGGCCCGAGCTGGCGACAGTCGGGGCTGAAATGAAGGATCGTCGCTACGGCCAAGTAATGGAGACGTCGAATCACGATGCTTCGCTGCGTTCGACGGCGAGCAAGTGGAACTTCCAGGAGCGCTCGGCCGACGTAATGAAGCGGTGGATGATGCTTCTTCTTTGTCGTCGACGGTCGCTACACGAGCTGCCGCTGTTCTCTTTGTCTTTCTTTGTTCCTTGATATGTGGCTCTTGGCTGCCATTTGGCCAAGCAATAGAATCGGCTCAACCCACTCGTCTTTCTTCCTTTTAAACTCGTCATTGGCGTACCGGTTTTCCTCCATCTCCCCACACACGGCAATTTTCCCGCCAAGCTCGTCACATACGTCCAGCCCTCCAAACTCCTCACACATGTCCTTTCTGCCGTCAAGCTCGTCATGTCCCTTTGCAAACAACGCTTTCCAGTAGTCGTCGTTCTGTGCAACGGTACTCTCCGCCGTAAAAAAAGGTCTTTGTTCACTCGACGCGGTAGTGTTAATTCACGCTTTCATCGCCTCCAATTTGCGATCGAACGCTTCCAAAAATGTTCGTAAGAGCGGCACTCATTTCCAATGACGAAATTCGAAAACTGAAAACCTTTTCTGCAGCGTGTTGTTTTCAAGCGAGTGTCTCACAAGCCAATGTGGAAATAGATGTCGCAAACGCTTCTGGGCTTGACACGGCTCAGTACCCACCGAAATGAGACATCAGAGCAGTCTGGAACAATGTATCCGGCGCCAGACTCACGGTAACAGTGCCATGTCTTCTGCGCACCAAACTTGCACGGAACTGCAAGGAGAGACCACTGCGCAAATCAAGGAACAGGAATTGTGTTCTCACCCTGAACCTTGCCATGACCAGTGCAAATGCTTCTTCGTCACCCCTCTGCCGGTGGAGAGATGTTACGGAATAAAGTGAAAGTCATGCGACGTAGTCTGTGCCTTCCATGGCGTCATTTGTCGAAAAGAAAGCGGGAGCTTTGCAGCTCTGTTTGAAACCAAACTGAAAATTCCCTTGCTCCGTGCAGTGCATAACATTTGACTCACAATTTCGGAGGAGCTTCCACGACTGATCCGAACCATTTTCTGACTATGTCCCAGGAGCGCTGCGGCACCCCTTTAAAGGGAATGTCTACCGCTCGGAAAATTTTTTTATATTGTGGTAAAAATGGTCAGATCCTGCGTCACATTTACGGGAACAAGCACGCTTTCTGCCCTCAAAAAATTAATTATGTTTTTATTTTGCTGTGATTGTGGTGCAAAAAACGCCGCAGCGATACCGAACATCGTGTTTGTCAATTTCCAAGTTTACGAGAACCACCCCGCGCACGCATACATATTCTGCTGAAAAACAATTATTACAAGAGTACTTCACTGTATGAGACACCTTTCTTTCTTTCTTTCTTTCTTTCTTTCTTTCTTTCTTTCTTTCTTTCTTTCTTTCTTTCTTTCTTTCTTTCTTTCTTTCTTGATATTTGGCTCTTGCCCACTACGGGGGATTGGCCTTGAAGCCAGCGGTTAATATAGAGGAAAAAATTTGAGCTAGAACAAAGGAAGAGTGAGGAATCGGTAACGTAAGGAAGGATGAAATGTTAGAGAATGATAGACTATTTATAATACAAATGAACCATAGTAAAATAATTTGAAGTTTAATCAACAAGTCGGAGTAATTTCGAGGTACCAAGTTTTGGTTGGAATGATGATTAGCAATGAATTCTTCTGATAACGTGCAAGAGCAATTCGTTCTTATTTTCGCTGCCATCGATATGGCGCAGGTGGCGCTGCCTTCGAATTTGTCAGCCTGCACAGGCGCCTAGTACTGCCCTTGTCATGCATGCGGCGCTGCACGTCCGAGGCGCACCCCGGCGCGCCGACTTTCCCTCCCCTCTCCTCCTCGTCGCCTCTGCAATGTCGTCCTTGGAACCGCTTGCTGTTGAGAGGAAGCCTCCCGCGTCCGAAATGGTTCCTAAGGAGACGACGACGCATGGCGCCCAGTAGCAGTGTTGTCGGCGTCTGTACACGTAGGAAAGGAACGACTTCGTAGATGGAAAAATCATTTTTAATCATTCCTACTTAGTTTCTCGAGAAATCACTGCACGCTGGGACACTTCGACAGGTACGCTTTCTATTAATCCACGAAACGTGAGAGCGATGCTTCTGGTAAGGAAACGACCCTAATTTTTGCAGTCCACATCGAGACCATGGATAAGCGTCCGTGGGAAGAGGAGAAAAGGAATTAAAACATATAGAAAGGAGGGAAAAGCCGTAGTGGAATGCTCCGGGAGTCGTACTACGTTTGAATTTTCCCGATGTAGTATTGCGCTGATCAAGTTTTCAAATGAGTCACTGCACGCTTTGCGCATACAAGAGTGAAAACTGCAGCCGTAGAAAATTTTAAAATCTAGCAAAGTACACATTGTCGACAAGCGATTTAGAGGAAGTAAAAGGTCGAGGCAAAAGCACAAATTAAACGCACTAAAAAGGAACATATATAAACCTAAATGAAGTAAATATAGGTATTGCTCGGAAACTGCGCAAGTTATAGGCCTAAACCTAACAAACGAATGGGGCATAGCAGTAGTTTACTTATTGTTTTCACAAAAGATCGTTAAAGCAGCAAGCAGTTGCTTAAACGCAGCGCATGCGGACACATGAAAATAGTGCGCGACCAATAATTACGAGTAATTGGGCAAAAAGTTTCCTGACATCTCTGAAACCAATTTGTGTTACTACAGAGTATTCCATGGCACTATTATCCGCGGGATGAAGCACTCAATTAAGTGTGTTATTTTTACAGTAGCAATATTCATTTACAGAGCAAACGGATAAATGTAGGGAAAAGTTGCTAGCCAGTTCATTTGCAGTGATCGGCGATAGCCCGACCTACGGTGACCGCGTCCTGCTATTCAACATATTACGCAGTCGATGGGCTCCCGATATAGGACGACTCCTCAGTTCCTCGAGACTCATATTTATCGAACTCTTCCTCAGTTCCATCCTTAGTTCGTTGGAAAGACAACGTTTAGCCTATTTTACCTTTCGTACCAAAATGCGATGATGCACGTATTCGCATCCACGATTACGACTACTTTCAAATATGACATAACAGCTCGTGTGTCGAATTTGGCTCCGGCACAATGGCGCCGTCGTTTGCGCGCGTGTGTTTGATGTAGATATCATAAAAGCCCCGACTGCGAATCCTGCCTGTAGTGGCTGGTATTCTTTGCCACATGAGGAAGCCATTCTTGCATTCCATTGTTAACGCTGTACTCCCGTTAGGGATATCGCTGACTTAGCTGGAACCTTTCCTGAATAACCGAAAGTGCAAACCCATTTGTTAATGCGCATTGCCACAGCAAGAGAGCGTTCCCTTGGTCTAATGAAGCACGCAGAGCCCAAGCGTTAGATCCGGTATATATATCATAAAACGAACGCTACTCACACATACATAAGAATACATAAATACATATATCCATAAGAAAGGTTTCTTCATCTGACGGCTCCTGAACCCGCCGTCCTCGCTCTTCCGCCTCCAGGCTTTGGTGCAGCGCCGCACCGGGTAGCGTACACCGCACACGGGTCACGCGGCCCCATCTGGATCTCTGTAGAGGAGTTCCTCCGAGCAGGAGCCGTGCACGAAGGTGTCTGGGCAGCGGCAGGGGCACCGGAATAGTGCTTCCACTGGAGCACCTTCATCCTCTGGGCAGAGGCAGCTCGACAGATGGAACCGTGCCACATCCTCCTCGTGAGCGGGCGAGGACGACGTTGACGCGGCGCTGCTCCCGTCAACGCTGCTCCCGCTGCTCTCAGTGCTGGCCGTGTCCACTTCGCCGCCCTGATCCTGGTAAGCGACATTGGCGGCATCGTATGGCTGCTGCTCTGAAGTCGGCTCCATGTTGCGGACGTGTCCATCTCCCGCGAGACCAGACTCTCGGCGGGCCTGGGCCAGCTGAATCTCGCTGCACGCTCCATCGTCACCTCGGCCGTCACCATTGCGGATGACGAAGATCGCCACCAACTCCGCGGGTGACCACTGCATCACGAGAGTATGGCCTGAGCTTGCGACAGTCGGGGTCGGAATGAAGAAGCCTCGCTATGACCATGTATAGGAGGCGTCGGATTACGCTGCTTCGTTGCTGCCGACTGCCAGCAACTGGAACTTCCAGGACAGTTCGGCCGAGGTAGTGGAAGCGGCGGATGATGCTTCTTCTTTGCCGTTGACGGTCGCTGCACGAGCTGCCGCTGATATTCTTTCTCTTTCTTTATTCCTTGATATGTGGCTCTTGGCCGCTATTTGGCCAAGCAATGGAAGCGGCTCATCCCACTCGTCTTTCTTCCTTATAAACTTGCCAATGACGTCCCTGTTTCCTTCCATCTACTAACACACACCAATTTTTCCATCAAGCTCGTTACATACGTCCTGTCCTTCAATCTCCTCGCACACGTCCATCTGCGTCAAGCTCGCCATGTCCCTTTGCAGAAAACGCTTTGCACCAGTCGTCGTTCTCTACAACAGTATTCGCCGTAAAAAACGGTCTTTGTTCACTTGGCGTGGTAGCGCTAATTCGCCCTATCATCGCCTCCCATTTGCAATCCCACGATTCCGAAATCTTCGTGAGAGCGGCGCTGGCCTTCAAGGACGAAATTCGAGGACTAAAAACCTTCTCTGCAGCGTGTTGTTTTTCCGACGAGTATCTCACGAGCCAATGTGGAAAGAGACGTCGCAAACGCTTCAGGACTTGACACGGCTACGTACCCACCGAAACACACGACTTTAGGGCAGTCTATAACGATGTGGTGTCATCTCACATGATGAGACGTCATCTCACAGGGACATGACCGCCGTTAGTAAGGATAACGCGAATAAACTTACGCTCTTTTTTGCCTCAGGCGGAATGTATGCGAGGAACAATGACAGTGGTTGCCAAATATAGCAGAATGCTGTCGTGCTCACTTTGTGATTTACCAGACATTTCCGCGTTGTACATTGGGTTTACTTACCTGGCAGCTAGGGCCGTGAGGTGCACTGAAACTATTCCAATTCAATATCGTGTTAGGAGGTTTCGCGTAGCCGTATACGATCAACCATAAAAGCTGAAATACTTTATAAGTGCTTTAGTTTAGAATTTCGGTGATTACAATATAATCTCGCGCGGACGTAAAACGTGCTTGCAAGACGGTATTAAGGAATTTGGCTCCAATACACACTGTGAAGGCGGTTGCACAGCGAAGCTGTAATCTACACCCACAACCAATCCCCCATGCGACATCGCGGCATGTGCTGGGTCCTGCCAAGGCTGACACACACACTTGGAGTCTTATGCGAGAAATATGCTTCAAAAGAGTGGACTGTTGGGCAAGTTGGTGTGTAGACATGGAATTCATCGTAAAAGCGCTACCACACAACACAAGGGAAGAAGAGACGAGCACAGGCGCAAACTAACAACTGATTTATTGAAGGCAGATCTACAGGTATATACGAACAAGCTGCGCAGGCGCATCGTCACAGCGATACTTAGAACACGAAAAAAAAAAACAATCGTTCAAACAAGGCGTGTCAGAAATTGAATTACGGCTTTGTACAGCGAAATGGAATGTTTGCATGATTGTTTTTTTTTTCTTGTTCTAAGGATCGCTGTGACGATGCGCCTGTGCAGCTTGTTCGTATATATACATGGATCTGCCTTCAATAAATCAGTTGTTAGTTTGCGCCTGTGCTCGTCTCTTCTTCCCTTGTGTTGTGTGGTAGCGCTTTTGCGATGAATTCCAAGGCTTATGCGAGAGCTGCTGGGTTTCACCCGTGACCCTACTGAACAAGAGGGCTTTGTTCTTTTCGTCGAGCATTACATTCAGGCCATTCTTCTGGCGAGTTTCCGTCACTGCGCGACCACTTCTGGTGAGTGTCCAAACGGCGTAACTTAAGGGCCTAAACTGAACAAACGAATGGGGCATATCAGTAATTTTACTAATTGTCTTCACAAAAGATCGTTAAAGCAGAAAGCAGTAATGCACACTACCAACAATGCATACGGAAACACGAAAATAGTACGCGATCAATAATTACAAGGTAATTGGGAGAAAAGTTTCTGCAAATTTCCGAAACCAATTTGCGTTACGACAGAGTCTTCCATGGCAATATTATCCGCGGGATGAAGCAGTCAATTCAGTGTGTTATTTTTAAAGTAACATTATTCTTCATTTCCAGAGCAAACGCATAGATGTAGGGAAAAGTTGCTAGCCCTTTGATTTGCAGTGATCGGCAATAGCCTGACCTACGGTGACCGCGTCCTTTTATTCTACATATTGCGCATACGATCAGCTCCCCATATAGGGCGACTCCGAATCGCCTCGCGACTCATATTTATCGGACTCTTCTTCAGTTTCGTCATTATAGTTCGTTGTAACGACAACGTTTTGTTCATTTTAGCTTTAATACCGCAATGCGATGATGCACGTACGCTATCCAAGACTATGACTATTTCCAAATATGAGACAACAGCTCATGTGTCGAATTTGGCTCCGCCTCAGTAGCGCCGTCGTTTGCGGGCATGTGTTTTATACTGATACCATAAATACCATGACTCCAAATCCTGCATGTAGTGGCTATGTATTGTTTGCCACATGAGGAGGCCGTTCTTGCGTTCCATTATTGATGCTGTACTCCCATTACAGCTATTGCTGGCTTATTTGGAACCTTTCTCGAATAACCGAAAGTGCGAACTCATTTCAGAATGCGCATTCCTACGGCAAGAGAGCGTTCTTTTGGCCCATGAAAGCACGCAGAGTCCCAGTGTGAAATTCGCTACATATATATATTGAAACGATCAAGTAAAATACAAAAGAAACATCTCCCAATCTGACGGCTCCTGAATACGCCATCTCCAATCTTCCGCCTCCAGACTTTGGTGCAGCGCCGCACCGGGTAGCGCACACCGCACACGGGTCACGCAGCCCCTGCTGGATCAATGTAGAGCAGTTGCTCCAAGCAGGAGCGGTGCACGAAGGTGTCAGGGCACCGGCGGGGGCACCGGAATAGTGCTTCCACTGGAGCACCTTCATCCTCTGGGCAGAGGCAGCACGACAGATGGGGCCGTGCCCCAGCCTCCTCGGCAGCGGGCGAGGACGACGTTGAGGCGGTGCTGCTCCTGACAACGCTGCTCCTGCTGCTCTCAGTGCTGGTCGTCTCCACTTCGCCGCCCTGATCCTCGTGAGCGACATCGGCGGCCTCGTGTGGCTGCTCCTCCGAAGTCGGCTCCATAATGCTTACGTGTACATCTCCCGCGAGACCAGACTCTCGGCGGGCATGGGCCAGCTGAATCTCGCAGTACGCTCGATCTTCGCCGCCGCCGTCGCCTTTGCCGCTGAGGAAGATCGCCACCAACTCCGTGGGTGACCACTGCATCACGATGGTATGGCCTGAGCGGGCGACAGTCGGGGCCGAAATGAAGAAGCCTCGCTAAGGCCATGTAATGGAAGCGTCGGATCACGCTTCTTCGTTGCTGTCGACAGCAAGCAACTGGAACTTCCAGGACAGTTCGGCCGAGGTAGTGGAAGCGGCGGATGATGCTTCTTCTTTGCCGTTGACGGTCGCTGCACGAGCTGCCGCTATATTCTTTCTCTTTCTTTATTCCTTGATATGTGGCTCTTGGCCGCTATTTGGCCAAGCAATGGAAACGGCTCATCCCACTCGTCTTTCTTCCTTATAAACTTGTCAATGACGTCCCTGTTTCCTTCCATTTCTAACACACACCAATTTTTCCATCAAGGTCGTGACATACGCCCTGTCCTTCAAACTCCTCAAATCAGGTTGTTTCAGCTGCACCTTCGCGGTAAATTGTTTCTCTGTGATCAAGCTGCTGCGTAAAGTAACTATAGGTCCACCGGTCCATATTTATCCATTTTGCAGGCCTAATTCTGTTTTAGGTGTACCGTAGTCTGGTAAACCATGAGCTATAACTTTTCTTTCCCTGTCAGGTTTTATTTTCAAATTCACTTTTTTTTAAATTTGTCTAATCATGCGTAGAAAAAATATAATTGTGATCAAAACTGCTGTGCGTAGTGCGCAAATCAGCCGTTGTATAATTCAAATGTTTGCGTTTTTTATGTTTATTTCGTACTCATTTTGAATGTTCCCCAAGTGGTATTGCACTGGTGAAGTTGGCAAATGAGGCAATGCAAGCTTTGCGCATACAAGAGTGATATACTGCACCCGTATGACATTTTAAAATCTAGCAATGTACACACTGCGGAAGTGTGATTTAGAGGAAATAAAAGGTCGAGAGAGAAGCACGAATTAAACGCACGAAAGAAGGAACATATATAAATCTAAAGGAACTAAATATAGGTATTGCTCGAAAACTGCTCAAGCTATAGGACTAAACGTAACAAACGAATGGGGCTAACAGTAGTTTTGCTTAGTGTTTTCATGAAACATATTTAACATAGCAAGCAGCTCTACTCTACTCTACAACTCTACTCTATAACGCATGCGGAAGCGTGAACATAGTACACGTTGAATAATTACGAGTAACTGGGCGAAAAGTTTCTGCAAATCTCAGAAACCAGTTTTTGTGACGACAGAGTATTCCATGGCACTATTATCCGCTTGATGATGCAGTAAACTGAGTGTGTTATTTTTGCAGTAACCATATTCATTTCCTGAGCAAACGCATAAATGTAAGGAAAAGTTTCTAGCCAGTTGATTTGCAGTGATCGGCGATAGAGCAACCTACGACGATCAAGTCCTGTCATTCCGCATAATACGCAGTCGATGGGCTCGCTTTATAGAGCGTCTCCACAGCTCCTCGCGACTCATATTTATCGAACTCTTCCTCAGTTTGATCCTTAGTTCTTCGGAACGACAACATTTAGCTTATTTTGGTTTAGTACCACAATGCGGTGATGCACTTGTAGTATCCACGACTATGACTATTTCTAAATATGACATAACAGCTGATGTGCTCAATTTGGCTACGGCGCTATAGCGCCGTCGTTTGAGCACGTGTGTTCTATTTAGATAATACCACAAAAGCCACGACTGCAAATCCTGCATGTAGTGGCTGTGTATTGTTTGCCACATGAGGAAGCCGTTCTTACGTTCCATTATTGATGCTGTACTCCATTACAGATACCGCTGGCTTAGCTCGAACCTTTCCTGAATAACCGAAAGCGCAAACCCATTTGTGAATGCGCATTGCTACGGCAAGAGAGCGTTCGTTATGGTCCAAAGAAGCACGCAGAGCCCCAGTGTAAAACCCGCTATATATATATATATTGAAACGATGTAGTAAAATACAAAAGAAACGTCTCTTCATCTGACAGCCATTGCTCCTGAATCCGCCATCCCTGATGTTCCGCCTCCGGGCTTTGGTGCACCGCCGCACCGGGTAGCGCACACAGCACACGGGTCACGCGGCCCCTTCTGGATCAATGTAGAGCGGCTGTTCCAAGCAGGAGCGGTGCACGAATGTGTCCTGGCACAGGCACGGGCACCGGAACAGCGCTTCCACTGGACACCTTCATCCTCTGGGCAGAGGCAGCTCGACAGATGGGGCCGTGCCCCAGCCTCTTCGGCAGCGGGCGAGGACGACGGTGAGGCGGTGCTGCTGCCGCCAACGCTGCTCGCGCTGCTCTCAGTGCTGGCCGTGTCCACTTCGCCGCCCTGATCCTCGTGAGCGACATCGGCGGCCTCGTGTGGCTGCTCCTCCGAAGTCGGCTCCATAATGCTTACGTGTACATCTCCCGCGAGACCAGCCCCTCGGCGGGCCTGGGCCAGCTGTATCTCGCAGTACGCTCCATCTTCGCCGCCGCCGTCGCCTTTACCGCTGACGAAGATCGGCACCAACTCCGTAGGTGACCGCTGCATCACGATAGTGTGGCCCGAGCTTGAGGCAGTCAGGGGGAAATGAAGAAGCCTCGCTATGACCATGTATAGGAGGCGTCGGATCACGCTGCTTCGTTGCTGTCAACGCCCAGCAACTGGAACTTCCAGGAGAGCTCGGCCGACGTACTGGAAGCGGCGGATGATGCTTCTTCTTTGTCGTCGACGGTCGCTACACGAGCCGCCGCTATTTTCGTTTTCTTTCTTTGTTCCTTGATATGTGGCTCTTGACCGCTATTTGACCAAGCAATGGAAGCGGCTCATCCCAATCGTCTTTCTTCCTTATAAACTTGTCACTGGCGTCCCGGTTTCCTTCCATCTCCCCACACACGTCTATTTTCCCATCACTCTCGTCCCATGCGTCCTGTCCTTCAAACTCCTCACACACGTCCATTCTGCCGTGAAGCTCGTCATGTCCCTTTACAAGCAACGCTTTGCAACAGCCGTCGTACTCTCTGTCGTAAAAGGAGGCCTTTGTTCATTTGGTGCGGTAGCGTTAATTCGCGCTATTGTCGCCTCCCATTTGCGATTGAGCGCTTCCAAAATCTTCTTAAGAGCGGCCCTTACCTTCAATGGCGAAATTCGAGGGCTGAAAAATCTTCGCCCCAGCCTGTTGTTTTCCGACGAGTATCTAATGAGCCAATGTACAAAGACGCGTCGCAAACGGTTCTGGGTTTCACACGGCTCAGTACCCAGCGAAACACACGACATCAGGGCATTCTGCAACAATGTATCCGGCGCCAGATTCATGGTAACGGCGCCATGTGTTCTGCGCGCCAACTTGCACGGAACCGCAAGGAGAGCCCACTACGCAAATCAAGGAACTGGAGTTCTGACGTATTCTCGTCCTGAACCTTGTCATGACCGGTACAAATACTTCTTCGCCACCCGCTGCCCTAGGAGACAGACAGACAGACATACAAAGAACTTTTAATTAGGTCCTAAGAAGCGCCACCCTCAGAGCAGCACAGCGGGCCGCTCCCACGTAGAGACAAGGAGGCCTAGCGTCGCCGCTGCATCGTGGGCTCTCTGGACGGCCCGGAGTTGTAGAACAAGCTCGGAACTCTTGATGGCAGAATTACACTCCTCATCGGCGACTTCAGTGGGCGCGTGTAACAAGGGGCACCGACACAGTATATGTTCCAATTTCCAAACCGACCCGCAGTGCGGGCAGGTAGACTCGAAGGCGTCCGGAGCAATAATGTTAGGGAGAGCTAAACTGGGATGCGACCTAGTTTGCAGCATTCGGAGTGTGATTGCCTGAGGCCTGGAAAGTTTACCGTGCGGGGGCGGAAAAGTCTGCCTGCGCATTGGTAGTCTTTTGTGACTTCATTAAACCGCCGATGCAGAGATGTTACGGAATAAAGTGGCTAGCACTGCGGCTTGGGCTCAGGACACAGCTAGATGGAAGACGAAGAGGCTGAAGATGTAGAATGGCGGAGTCGGAAGTCATGGCGCTTGATAAAGCAATGTTTCATATGTGTTCTTGTGGCGTGTGAGTTGTGTACGTTGCAATATATATAGCAGGAAGGAGATTCTTTCTGTGTATCTTCCAGTAATACCCTAACGCTCAATACAGCTTTACACGGCTGCACAGCGTCAATCAATGAAGCATAAATTAGCTAATATGCCAACTACACCACTGATGATTCCATAGGCAAATACGCAAGACAAAGCCGCAGCTTTAAGCTTACCTGCATTTGAAAGTAAGAGAGCGTTAAACCTATTGCTGCTGTTGTTCTTGACGTTCCGTTTCTCAAACTCCCCTATGTTCGTTATGTTTACACTGAGAAACAAGCATCAGTCGCTGTTTGAGTTTGTACCCCAAAGCAGTGGCGACAGCTTGTACTTCAAGCCTTTTAACCAAAAGGCAGCTTGAAACTCCACGGCCGTTGTGCTCATATTGAACACTTTATCCGCTTTGCATTCGATGTTAGAATTCTCGGTTGAGAAGTACGTCCATATGACTTCTCTCGTGTCGAAGAACTGCAAATATAGGTAGTGGCACAACACCCGTACATCATGAATTTAGGATGTTTGTTTCATTTATGAGTTGTTTCATTATTTCAACCTGGATTGAGAACACCCACCTAGGCAAAACCCCTAGGTGGGTGTTCTCCACCTATCCCATCCACTCGCATCTTTTCAGTCTCACAGGAATCGGACTGAAAATATATATGGAGGGGACATGACCACAATGAGGGTCCGCCTGGGACATGATCAAGTCCCTATGAGACATTTTATGCCTCATGTCCCTGTGAGACGCCATCTCACAGGGACGTGACCGCCGTGAGTTAGGCCTTGATGGTGTACAACGCGAATAAACTTACGCTCTTCTTTGCCTCAGGTAAAATATTATGCGAGGAACAACGGTAGTGGTTGCCAGGGATAGCGGAGGAATATTTTCGTGCTCTCTTTATGATTTACCCGACATTTCCACGTTTTACATTGGGTTTACTCACCTGGCATCCAAGGCCGTGAGCTGCAGTGAAGCCATTCCGCTTCAGTCCCTTGTTCGCGTAAGCATATGGAAGCATCCGTTGAAGCTGAAATACTCTCCAAATGCTCTATTTAAATTTTGGGTGATTACAATGGAACCTCGCGGGGACATAAATCATGCTTGCAAGACATTGCTTAAAAAATGTGGCTCAAATCCGCTATGTGAAAACGGTTGGACAGCGAAGCTGTAAACTACACCAAAAACGATTGCCCATTACGACGACGTCGTGGCATATGCTGGGACCTGCCAAGCCTGACGCATACACTCGGCTTCTTTTTAGACAGCTGCTGGGTTTCGCCCACGAGCCTACTGGACAAGACGCTTTGTTCTTTTCGTCGAGCATTATATTCACGCCATTCTTCTGGTAACTTTCCATGGTCATCCTGGAATGAACTGAAGGAGTTGCTAGACCGGTCTCTGTTCAGCACCCTGCTGAGCTACTGCCACAGTGACACCAAGCACGTTCGGGGGGAAGGTAGGGAAACACGGTCGGTGTCGGCAGCGGCCCTACGCGTCCCACTACCGCCTGCTTCACTCCTCTCTGCCTCGCTTCAGCTGGGCTGCGCGGTGCTATGTGCACCCGCGACGCCCACGACGCCCCGCTATACAGGCGAGTGATGACGTAAGACCACTTGTGCACACAGGCCACGCGGTATGACATTCGCTTGCGACAATGCAAGATGCACCGACATGCACCGCCACGACATGCACCGGCAATTCATCATCGGCCGTATGCTTTCCGCTTACATTTTCCTTAGAGTCGATGAGAGACTCAGACAAATGAAGTACACCGAACCATTCGGAGGAGTTTCCTCGATCATGTATGGCGACCTGAAACAGTCTCGAGCCGCTAAAGTGCATGCGAAATTCAAGCGACGTCGCAATGGCTAATCGTCTAAGTGTAGTGGCCAGCTTCGCTTTCCAACCACCTTCAGAGCCACATTTCTTTCAAACGTCGTTTGTGTGGTTTCTCCAAGAGCTTCCCTGTTAAAAATCTAAACTATGAAAGAGCTCGCAAAATATTTATCGTCCTCACAAAACTTGTGATTGTCAAATATTTCTGTATTAAAATATTTCTGCTTAAAATAGTTCTGCACTAAGTAACTTTAACAACACAGGAACTGTACGCATGGTTGCATGTTAGTATAGAATTAACATGCAGTCATGTGTAGGATATTCCCGCATTTCCCTGCCCAAAGAGTAGGGGCGACTGCATAAAGGTCAGTGCCCTGACAGCCCCACCGGAGTCCGAACGGTACCGAACACCTCACCGGCCTTAATAGCAATACTCAGTGGCGTGAATGATACTGATAGATGCTGCCAAGAATACCTTGACATCCTTGTCATTTACATCATGAATAATATAATAAAACCGCCCGTGCCTAATACCCGCGTATCTCAGCCGCGGGTATTACCTGTGACGCATAACATGCCGTCACGCGCCACAGGTGATTGAACATTACCCGTTTCAGCCTGTGCCAAATTGCTGTCACGTAACTAACATAAACCAGAACCATTACCATTTTATTTTTCACACATGCCATACATGGCTCTTCTCACTGCAAGTCTCATGCATAGATGAAGGAGCTGGAACACGCTGGCAATCATGCAGTGACACTCCCTCCATTTTAACTGAATATTTGAAGCCGTTATTCAACACACCGTCGACATTGTAGTACATTTCCCAAACGGACATTATAAGGCATCTTTTTTTTTATCTAGCTCCCTCGCACAGGACTCCGACGATTCATAACCACAACAACAGCAGAAACAGACTCTTCAGATAACGTAGAAGACAGTCTAGTGGAACTTAGCCGCTTACCCATGCCGCTTATCCAAACAGGTTTCTTTGCCTCAAATGCTTACTCTTCGAGCCCTAGCTCCTCTTGTCGTACAGGTTTTCTCCGACATTAAGGACTCCAACGCTGTCATTGTCGTTCGTGCACTTTCCCCTCCTTCTGACACAGCGTCGTCTTCCGCACGTGAACTCAGAGCTGTAAGGACGGCCTCCTCTCCCTTCACCATGCTTTCTTTCTCACTCTCCGTATTTGCGCCCGGGTTTCTGTCTGTTTTAAATTCTTCAGTCTCTATTGACTCCTCGCTCTTTCGTCCCACTGAGACTTCTACGAGCTCGATTGGCTCTGGCAGCTTGAGGTATTGAGTAGCCGCGTATGTTTCCTCCTGTAAGGAGTGAATTCTCGGGAACTCGGCGAAGCAGGCGGTGCACGTGCACCAATCTAGAGCAATATTCGGGAAGCAGCTCGCGATACGGAGACGGATCTTGTAGTTGTCAGTGCGAACGCGCCGGAGGGAAGGGAGTCGCCGTAAGGTTGCGTCGAGTTCCGAGACCAGTTCAGTCCGGCTGTCGAGGCTGCATTCTTTGTACCACTCAGTGAAAGTACGAAGTGTCACTCTCTCCAGGTGTTCCAGTCTAAAGGGCTCTCCGCACAAAGACGAAGGACCTGCAATAAAGGCTGTCGTGAGTTCGTCCTTGTCGAGCTCCAGTTCTCGAAGACCTGGACAGGACGACAGCAGCTTGAAAAACGACGGCTCTTTCATAGCGCTGCCGATGTAAAGGTGTTCCAGGTTGGAGAAAGTAGTCGCGCCGGTGTCGTCGTCTTCGTCGATGTCGCACACACGTACTGCGAGAAACTTCAGATGGGGACAGAGGTTGGCGATGACCGAGAGTCTAACTTTGCAGAAATGTGTCAGCGACAAGTGCACAAGCCCGAGCACAGATAGCACTTCGGTCACGTGAGGATCGAAGGAGCACTTAT
Organism: Hyalomma asiaticum; assembly: GCA_013339685.2. Classification (NCBI taxonomy): domain Eukaryota; kingdom Metazoa; phylum Arthropoda; class Arachnida; order Ixodida; family Ixodidae; genus Hyalomma; species Hyalomma asiaticum. Next base: position 28,388,669 of record CM023487.1, read on the forward strand.
CCTTCGACATGGCAGAGATGAGGGAGAGATGCGTGACGCTTGCGTAGCTGGCAACTTTTGCGACTGCGCTTTCGCTTGATGCTGTGAGCTGCAATATAAAGAGAGGAACTGTTGTACCATGTTCCAGCAACTACTTCATATGTACAATTACAGATATGCATAAGGAGTTTACATCGACATCGGCATTCAAATGAGCCTGTTTTGTCGGATGGCAAGCTTAGGATGTCCACGATGCGGTAAGGAGTACGCTGAGAAAAAAAACATTAAATGATGTCTTAGACTTGCTTCTTCAGGGGCTAGTTAGTCCAACGTGTCTTCAATCCGAAGGCGTATATTTAGACACTGCGAAAGTAAGAAACAGGACAAGCGCCACTACCAGCTGCTTTCTTGGTCTTCACATGTGAGCCTATACAGGCCATAAGATATATATGACATGCGCAGAACCGCAGCCGTGGGGAAACAGCAAGGGAAGCGGATAAAGGTTTAACGAATGGCATACTCCTACGGGCACATTCTGACGCGTGCACGAGCGGGCGCAGGAGCTTGAGGGAACAGTTAGAAACAAAGGAAGTGCGCGCATACCATCAGCCTGTAATGCCTGGAGACCTGAACCACGCTTTTCATATCTAAAAGTTCTACGAAGAAACAAGGACCCTGTTGCCAGAAACATTTGGAGGCATTCCACATCAAAACAATCGTGACGGCTGTATCAGCGAACTATCAGTGTCTGTGCACGTCACAATGCGCTCGCTCGGAAATCTCGCTTGAAAAACTTTACCCCTTTTTCATGTTTTTCTCGGTGACTGCGACTCTGCCCATGTCACATACGTCATGTGGACTCTGTAGCCTGAGGTGTTAAGGCCCAAAAGCAGTTGGTAGCGTTATCTTGCTCACATGGTGTCCAGATTTGTGGGCTTTCCTTTAAATACATACATTTAATAGCTCTAATATTATACCGAACACTCACGTCACTAGTAGAAATACACACGCGCAGAGCCTCTTCGGCGTGTTATAGCGTTTCCTGATTTTTTCTTGGCTATAATGATAAGTTGCCGATTTCTCCGACGCACGAAAACACCTTCGTATTTTTCTTATGCACAGCACCATCGACACGGTAAACGTGCGGAGCTGATGATGTGGACGAAGATAGAAACAACGTTGGTGCAGTATCGTATTTAAATTCGCCGTCCCAAAACCAACAACTAGTACACAGAGACATTTCTTCCATAATGAATTTATCAGTTCATATTATGTCCTGTAATTCATGGAACTTCCCCATTAAGCTTCCCGTTCGTTGAGTTATTGCTTCTTGGTTGCATAGGTGACCTCTGCCAATGGCGCAGAAATTTATGGTATGAACGACTTATTTCTTATTTCTCCTTGCGAGAAACCATCGACAAGTCTATGTGAATTCACAAAATGGACTGTACTCGCTTATTAGTGTAATTTTAGGGCGTCCCTTGATTGGCGAAATGGTTACAATATTAATGTATGTTCCAACCCCTGGTGCTATAATAGTGGTTGTAGCTGGCTCCGTGCTTCCAAATGTCGTCTCAGCTCAATGATTCTTTACCACCTAATGGCTTTTAGTATCTCCCAAAATAATGAGAACAACGAGAAATGGTAACTTAAACAGTGTGACAAAGAGAGAAAGAGAATAGAACACTTAGTAGGGAGAGTAAGTTAAAAGTCGTTAGTGGTTGTTGAAGCTCCCAGTCCGGAAGAACATTGGTCCTTGGCGCCGTCCAAGCCTGGTTGAACAGGGCCTGGCTTGGCTGGGTCCTTGCTTGACAGCGTCGCCTCGCACTCTATATTTGGATTATATTTTGTCGACATATTCTGTTGGCGCATTCAGACCATGAGGAATTGCGTGCCACTCTTGAGAAAGAATTTACATTGCGGATTGTTCGCGGAGAGATCACTCTTTGACAATTCATAACAATTTGAAATGGACAGTGATTGTAATCGCTCTCATGCGACATGCGTTTCGTTGTCTAATTTGGAATCAGGCAGGGACAGAGTGCGTCTACTCATTAATAATTTAAAATAACTTCTGAAACTTCACGTCCCGAAAGCACGGTATGATTACAAGAGACGCTGTAGCGGAGGTCTCCGGAAATTGCTACCACGTGGTGCACTGACATCGCACGTTACCTCATCGCGCGTTACGCATTACCCCATGTGGTACAAATGCGTGGGGGCTTGTTTCATTTCGCCTCTATCAGCGCTTCCTTGTACATCTATAGCAATGAAGCGATGGGGCCGGGATTCATGCGCCTTCTCAAGCTAACGCGTTGCAGGATATTGGTGCAGTAAAAGGAGAAGGTGGCCGTCGTCCTGGCCAGCGATGCAGTCTTCTTTGCTTACTCAAAGACGGTAAGCCTACAACTTCAAAGGGAAACGAATTTTTCTTCTACATACTTCACAACAAGTCAGCATAAGTCATGCTGTTGTGTTACTTGCCTCAAGATGCTCTGCTTCGGCGAAGTAGCGGTGCGCTTTCTCCACGGCGGCAGCACTCTTCGCTGCAACCACGAGGGGAATTCCAGTGTGATGAATGAATGTGCAACCTAGGAACAGTTCTTTGCGTCGAAAAGCCGCCGGAAGGCGTATGGAGCCAACGGTTTTCTCGACCTCCTTTGTGGATAAGGCATCGTCCAAGCTCGGTGACATGACCACAGCCAGCTGCAAAGAACATCCTCAGTATCATCATCGCTAAAAAAGAAGAGCACCGTGTCACTATTAAAGAAGCCTTAGCTGCCAATGAACTTCATTTTCAGCAGGCTATGAAAAACTCAGTGGGTCATTTTCCATTGGCTAAACTGCCATATAACTAGGCACGCCATAGTATTGGAGTCTACGAGACTTTCGACTACCTAGGCTTATTTCCGTTCTCCTAAATGTACGCACATGGCTTTAGCTGCATGGTGATGCAGCTGCTGTCTCCGTTAACATAACTAAGGTTCTGTGGCCAAGCTGCGCAACACCGTACCTGCTTTGCTTCTTCACCTCTTTTTAGCGCACATTTATTCAGGAAATATGCCTTCATAACAAATTCCTCAGTAGTGATAGCCAAACTAGAAAAAAAGCTCGGGGAAGGAAGGAGGCTTTAATCGATTAACAGATCGCTAAAACCGATGGAGAACAGGGAATGTTCGCTGGAGCCGACGTTTCGAGAAGTGGACTTTTCTTCATCAGGACGGCAAGGGCAGTTGACGTCCTCACGAAGAAAAGTCCACTTGTCGAAACGTTGGCCCCAGCGACATTCTCTGTTCTACAAGAAAGATGTCCTTGTCTTACACCTCGCTTGATTGGAATTTTTCTACTTCTGTTCTTAAAAGTTCTTTGTCTGTCTGTCTCATGTAGTAGTAGTGTGGCTGTGCAATCTTTGAAGATGTTATTTATGGTCTCCACCTATACGTCAGGTACCCCTTGTCGACGTAAAGCTTCTAGAACTGCTTCTATTTCTATTGAGTCAAATGCTTTCTCGTAGTCTATACAGGCCATATAAAGAGGTTTGTTATATTCCGTTAGCTTCTCAATTACTAAGTTGATAGCATGGCTGTAGTCCATTGTTGAGTTAATTTCCTAAAACCAGCTTGTTCTCTTGGTTGGTTAAAGTTGAATGTTTATTTTATACTAGCAGAAAAACATTAAGGTCTTGTTGGAAATGTGTGTGTATAGGTGGAGACCATAAATAACATCTACAAAGACTGCACAGCCACACTACTACTACGTGACAGAAGTAGAAAAATTCCAATTAAAGGAGGTGTCAGACAAGGACACCTCTCTTGTAGAACAGGGAATGTCGCTGGGGCCAACGTTTCGACAAGTGGACTTGTCTTCGTAAATAGCTTTTATAAATAAATAAATAAATAAATAAATAAATAAATAAATAAAAGGACATGTATCTCTATGGGTTACTGCGTTGAGAGCGCGACCGGGAACAGACACAAAGGGGCGCGGGAGGGGGGGGGGGGGGCGGTGGATTGCACTGCGTGATGACAGAAGACCAGCGACGTTTCTTCAGATGTATGTAGAACACGAGTCGGAGACTGGTAGACGTCGCTACGGAAATGGCTACGTGAGGAGGAAATGAGACACACCTGCGGGGTTGCCACACTACTACGCTTTAACAACCGACGCTTCTACACTGGTCACCACAGGCTAGCGTCTCTGCACAGCCTGACATAATGGCGCACAGTTCTGGCTTGCGGGTGAAACACGCACACACATTCCCAACAAGACCTTAATGTTTCTGCTCCTCACACGGTTTCGCGCTGCCTGTCGGCTCGCTGAATCTTCGTTGTACATGCCACAAACGCATGCCACACGCGGATCCGCTGTATATTGGCTAAACGATTTTCTTCAGATGGTTGCCGGAAAATTGTGGCCCCATTGCTCTTTAATAGGTCCAAATACCACCCCGCCAACGCATCGCCATCTCGTTTTCATGAAAAGTTCTTACGAGTCTTGCTTACCTTGGGGCACTTGTTCAACAAATTGCACAGGGTAGCCTTCTGTAAGTCCAAGTGGTCTAATCCCAAGGCCGGCGTTGTTCCTAAGAGTTGCTCCAGGCGCGACGAGGCCGTCACTGCGTTCGGTGCCAGCCAAGACTCGTAATCCGCGCGCAGGTTGTGGTAAAGGACGACCGTGGTGACGGTGGGAAACCAAGTCATGATGTCGATGACCTCGTCCCTGAAACACGCGTAACTAAGACCACGTGGCACCTTTCTTTGTCCCGAAAAGTGACCTGGCTTTTGAAGCGTACCGCACGTTGGCGCCATGAGAGTCCAGACACGTCACAGTGCTACCTAACACTGACATTTCCTCAATCATGTTATCTTGGAACCTGTTACATTCTGTTGCAAAGTCGGGGTCAACTTACCATAAACATTAATCTGAACCCTTCCATCAATGACACAGCTCACGACGGCAACCTGATGCCTGCTATCCTTCGTCTCAACTTCTATGATTCTTCCTCCCTCAAAGTCCTTCTTCATGGAACTAATCAGACAAAAAAAAAAACTTGAATACGCGCCTTTCAGGTGAGATAGCTGAAAGGCGTATCTCACGTTTTCGGGCCCCGTTCGTTATCGGGCCCCGTTCACATCGCATTTTCATCGCACATTAACACCAGCTAATCCTCTATCATGAACAGGAACACTAGCACACACCTTGTTGAAATCCCTGCTTGGTTATATTGATCATATGTCAAACAGAATCACACTTCACATGGTTTATGTATTTCTCTGTATTCATACTTCATGAGTAGCATACACAAAATCCGTTGCATGCATGGAACATGTTGCACGATACTGCAATTGACCTATCGCAAATATGCTTCCTTTTTATATTTTGCTCCATTTTTTCTTGTTATGATTGAAGTGTACTGATAAAATATCTGCATTATTAACAGAATCTGTTCCTTTAAATGCATATTTATTTAGACCCCCTACTAGCCAGTGGCTATGGGTCTAACCAGTGTTGTGTATTTTCATGTAATAAGAGAACTTGAAATTAAAAATGATTGATTGATTGATTCTCTCTCTTTCTGCGCAGCATTGCCTAGGAGGCGAACGCCACCTTGGTGATGTTCACGCAAGCCACTTACCCAACCTCTGTACAGATGGCGCTGCCTAACCGCGCTGCTGTTGGTGTGATATAAACAAGGGTTTGTATTTGACTTCCCTCGCAAAAGAATTATGTTTTCGCATGCATTCAAACCACAGTCCAAGCTATCATATGTGTACGTGTCGCTCAAGTCGTAGTTGTCATTTTTTTTCAAGGATCTTACTTTGGAAAATTCAACTTTGTTCACTAGCAACCTGCCCGATGCCGGAGGGCCTGACTGATCGGGTCATATTGTACCGTAGGTCATACTGCGCCGTGTCATATTGCGCCGAATGACACCGCACAATATCAACCTTCTTGACGCGGTTTCTGCATGAATATACGTAACATGGTGGGTCGATTGGTCTATTTGGTGAGAATGTAGTTATGAAATATGATGGAAAATTTTATGAAACAGTTACAGTGCACAACGCCTGCGGTGGGAAGTACACGGCGCAATATCAACCTTTTTGACGCGGTTGCAGCTTGACTATGTGTAGCATGATGGGCCTAGTAGGTGAGATCATAGCTGTACTCTTTTATTCGGCAGCAGTGCTTCGAGGGACGCGCACGTTAAAGAAATTCATTTTGCCTTACAGCCATCGCGAGACAACCGGTGTGGTTTCCGCAGCACCTTGCAGCGGGAAACAGGCTTCTCGTGACCATTGCCGGACAGCCAAGACGTACGATACCAGCCTGCGTGCCTAGCCAACCTGCATGAAGGATCTGCGCAGAGGCAGCCGACATAAACGCCACCAGGGAACCGTCTGCGATATATACCTGCAACTGCTCGTCGATCGCTCAGTTCGGCAGCAGTGCTTCGAGGGACGCGCACGTTAAAGAAATTCATTTTGCCTTACAGGTGAGACTTCTTGTTTCACAAAGTCTTTTAGTGTTGTTGGTTTTTCTGTGCACTGCTGCCGAACACAGCGTAAAGTGTTTGTGATGCCAAAGGGAGTTGCAAAAGACGCTGGGGGCGATTCTGATAAGGATGCTCTGGATGTGAAAGACCTTCGTGAGTTAGTTAAGGCATTCGAAAATTTCAAGCGAGACTACAGGTCGGACATGAGGGAGCTAAAGGACAGTGTATCGTTCTGCACGGACATTTGCAATGACGTAAAGGGCATAGCGGAAAACATCAAACAGCTCAGGCAGGAAATGCATGACATTGTAAACGAAAACAAAGCACTGAAAGCAGAAAACGAGAGGCTTGCTCAGAAGTGTGAAGAACTAGAACAATATCAGCGCCTGAATAACGTAGAAGTGAAGGGAGTGCCGGTTGGAGACGATCCAGTGCTCGCAATGAAAAAAATTGGGGAAACTGTGGGCGAGGCTGTAGACGAAGCTGATCTCGACACATGTCACTGGGTACGTAGCTCAAAGCAGGGTGCACAAAGCATTATTGCTCGCTTTGTGCGACGTAGCAAACGAAATGCGTTCTTGTCAAAATGCAGAAAACAAAAGGTAAACAGCTCAGTGCTTGGTGAAGACGCCCATTTACGTAAACGAGAACCTCACACAGGCTAATAAAGCGCTGCTTTCAGCTGCAATCCAAAAAAAGAAAGCCGCAAACTGGAAATTCGTCTGGACGAACAACGGCAAAATTTTGGCAAGAAAGGTTGAAGACTCGCCTGTAGTCCGTATCGCCACACAAGCTGATCTTATTCAGATATGTGCTGATACTGATGCGCATGATTAGTGGCATACTTTCTAGCGTACGTCTTTTGGGCATCTTTTGTCCTCATTTTCGTCATGTTCGAGCTACAACACGATACAAATTATTACACGACTGACGCTTTCAATTCTGAATTTTCGCTCCCTGCAAAGCGTTTTTCTTTTTTACATATTAATAGCAGAAGCATCAATAACAAAGTTGACGAGATCAGTCACTTTATTGGCTCTTGTGCTGTGACATTTGACGTGATAATGTTCTCGGAAACTTGGATTCACGGAAACGAAGTGCCTTATCTATCTGGATATCATTCTGAGCACCTGTGCCGCAGCGCTAAGAGGGGAGGGGGCCTTGCTATTTACTTCAAGGACACGCTTACTTGTGAAAAGTTGCCTCACCTTTCAGTCATAAATGATGACGTCGAATGCTTAGCTCTACGCATTGGCAAGATGCTCGCAGTGGTTGTGTATAGGCCACCCCTTGGGAAACCAGAAAATTTTCTTCGTTTCTTTGAGACGTTATTGTGTGACAATTCCATTAGTCTGAATTCATTTGTCATTATGGGCGACATAAACATTGATCTGAAATCATCAGATATGTACTCTAGAGAATTTACAACCATGTTGGCCACATATGCCTGTAAAAATTACGTAGATATACCCACTAGAATCACAACACACAGTGCTACGTTATTGGACGTCTGCATAACAAACCTCTACACAGATTACATTAAACCGGGTGTTTTCATATGCGATATTAGTGACCATTTGCCAGTATTTCTACTGACTACTCTATATGAAAGTCAGACTCATGAGCAGATATCTTTTCGACGAAACCTAAATGACACTTCACGCGAAGTGTTTAGCAACTTAGTTCAAGGGCTTGATTGGAGCATTATATTAGAGCAAACAGATGCCGACATTGCCTACGACATTTTTTTCTCCATGATTCATAGCTGTTTTGACAAAGCATTTCCTCTTAAGGAAATCGTGGTGCGGCGAAATAAAAAGTGCCGAAAACCGTGGATATATAAAAGTCTATATCATAGAATAAAGGCTAAGAATAAGTTATACCACGAATTCATTAGTTGTCGGGATCCTGAAGTGTTTTGTAGATACAAAAAAATTCGAAATACTCTGAACGCTGATTTAAGGAAAGCTAAGAATAATTACTACATGGCAAAATTTGAGAACATCTACGATAACCCAAAGAAGGTATGGCAAATGGTAAATGCACTAACTAATAGAATGAAACAGTGCGGTGATATAAATGAAATGACCATAAATGGTACAACTTTTTATGGAGAAGATTTGGCTAATTTAATGAACGCACATTTTATAAAGGCAGGGTGTTATGAAGAGCCAAATCAAATTGACTGTGACCCTAACATCCCAGCTGTACGTATGATAGAACAAACAATATTCCTGCAACCAGCATCTACCGCTGAAGTGGAGACGTCAATAAGAATGCTTAAAAGTAACGTCGCGCCAGGCATTGATGAGATTGGTGCGAAGGAATTAAAAGAAGTGTCTCAGTTTATTTCGGGGGCAATTGCTCACATTATCAATCTTATGTTATCAACCGGTGTTTTCCCACAGAGACTCAAAATAGCACGAGTAACAGCCATATTTAAAGGTGGACTTAGAAATAATTTATCAAATTACCGCCCCATATCGGTCCTCCCTATTATGTCGAAAATATTTGAAACTGTGATTAACCAAAGACTGGTCTCATTTTTTGACAAACACAAAATTCTCTCTAGCAGTCAGTATGGTTTTCAAAAAAACAAATCGACTGAAAAAGCATTGTGCTATATCAAAGATAGTATACTTACAAACATAGATAGCAAAAATTTCACACTTGGTTTATTTCTAGATCTAAAGAAAGCGTTTGATTCCATAAAATATGATATCCTGCTGGAGAAACTGTCTAGGTATGGGGTGCGGGGAGTAGCACTAGAGCTCATTAAAAACTACCTGAGTCACCGGTATCAAGTTGTGCAAGTAAAAAACGCCACATCATCGAAACTAACCTTAACACAGGGAGTTCCACAGGGGTCAATACTGGGACCGTTTTTATTCCTTGTTTACATTAATGATATTGTAACTATACCCAACTCTCCTGAAATTATTATGTATGCCGACGACACCAACATCTTCTTTAAATCCACAGACTTAAAAGATATGGAAACTAAGGCCAACCAGTACCTTGCATCGCTCTCGGCTTGGCTAAGACAAAACAGGCTACAACTTAATAAAGCAGAAACGAACTATGTTATATTTCGTGCTCTAAACAAAAATATCAGCCAGGAAATAGCCCTAACTTTTCAAGGGCAACAGTTAACTAGGGTGAAAGAGCAAAAGTTTCTTGGTGTCTGGTTCCAAGAACACCTTTCGTGGAATGCTCACGTTAATAATTTAGTTACCGAACTATCCAGAGCCGTTGGATGCTTGTATAAAATTGCACCCTTAATACCTATCTGGCTGAAGCAAAACTTGTATAATTCATTATTCTACTCGAGATTATCCTACGGAATACTGGTTTGGGGTACCACAACAAAAACCAACTACAACAGGCTTATTCTTCTACAAAAGAGGATATTGCGCATTTATGAAAACTATCAGGGGCCGTGTTACCAACTAAGCACGTCACCGCTATTTTTAAAATATCGAATGCTTCAAGCAAGCCAAGTTTATGATTTTAAATTATTACAGCATATACATACCAATGCATTACATGTAGATGGCAGGAGTAACGAAGCCCCATACGATATGAGACTGAAGAGAAGACGGACACTAAAAACAAGGACTAACTATGGTAAACAAACAACCAGCTACCAAGTGCTAACAATTCTAAATAAGCAAGAAGGTAATATTGAATTCAATACGACTAGAAATGCATTCAAAAATAATGTAATGGAAATGTTACTAACACAGGGTTTAAGAGAGTGATTGTTAAAACAATATGTGTACGTGTGTGTACGTGTACATATATATAAATGTGTATGGTTTTTTCTATAGTAATTATGCATATGCTTACGTTCGTATCTTCATCTCTGTATACTGTTGTAATTTATATGTTCAGCGCTGCATCTTACCGTTTTTATATTAGTTTTTCTTTCCTCCTATCAGCATTTCTCTTTTTTTCATATGTAATGGCCTATATTTTGAATAAAATAGTAGCACAATAACTATGCGAGCGTAATGGTATGTAAGCTTTTCTGTTTTTCCTGATGAATTGTATCGCAAGTTGGTATGTAATGGTACGTAAGTTTTTCTGTTTTTCCTGATGAATTGTATCGCAAATTATTACGATTTCGTGTGTTTTTTCGTTCACTGTCAATGAACTACCATTATATAATGCAATATGGTGTATTAACATGTTTACGGGTGCAGGGGCCCCTGTCAGGCGTTGCTCGCCTTTAGCTCCTGTACCTTTCTTGAAAAAGTATTCAAGATGAAATAAAGATTCATTCATTCATATGGTGTACTTCTAATGAAAAATAATATTATTATGAGAGGCGCCTTAAAGGAGGTCTCCGGAAAATTTTACCACCTCACGTGCTTTCCAAGCACTGACATCGCACAGTACATGGGCCTTTATATGATATCGCCTCCGTCGAAATGTCCCTGCCGCGGCCCTAATTCGATCCTGCGACCTCCGGATTAGCAGCCGACTGCCACCGCCACTAGACCACCCCGTCGGGGCTCTTCTAAGGAATGCTAATGCCTCCCGAACCCAATCGCATGCATTCAGTGCTACACTTGCTTTACTGCACTAGCAGCAAACTCTGTGCATTAAATAATTCTAACGTGTGCTACTACTCTTCAAACATACGCTACTACTCTACCACGCATTCCTTCATTTCTGCTTTTATTCCTTACCAGCTATCACTGAATCATCAGGTACTCACTTCCTGACTTTTCTTCCTATTAACATGTAATTTTTCTCTCCGACGTAATTCCACATGTACCACAGCCCTCCGTACTATCTTCATCCCCTGTGTGCTGTCGCAAGTAAATAAATAGGTAAAAGCATGAATGAGATGAATTACGCTCACTGACCAAGTAGGATGAGTTGATCTGACGTTTCGGAACCGCATACGGGTTCCTTGTTCACTGAGCAGGACTGGAAGTCCGAAACGTCAGATCAACTCATCCGACTTTGTCAGTGACCGTAATTCATCTCATCTAATGCCTGACCAGACGAACTTTCGTCGAACTCTTCACTACATTAAAAGCATGAATGTTGCTTTACCAATAAAGCATGAACGTAGAAGCATGCGTGCGTGGTTAGGTAGCTGCGTGGTTAAGTAGTGGGGGTTCTTCGTTTTCCCGGCGTTGGGAAAATGGGAAAGTCCTTCTCCCCAATAGGTAGCTTCACCATAATATCGGCTTCTTACTAAAGGAGTAAGTGGGGATAATAAACTTACCGGTAGACCCGATACAGTGGTGCAGCGTCTATGGCACTCGCCTGTTCATCCATGGTCGCGTGATCGAATTCTAGCTGCGGCGGATGCGTCGAGGCGCAATGTTCAAGCCCGTGCGCTGTGCGATATCATTTACGTTAGAGAACCCTAGGTAGGCGAAATATCCGGAGCCCTCCACTACGTCGTCTCTCACAATCATATCGTCTCTTTGGGGAGTAGAACCCCAGGTATCAATAATAACTTATTGATGGGGCTCCGTGGATGAGTCCTCTTATGTTGTACCACAATGTGATTATAAGTACAGGCTTAGAACTCGTCCATGTCCGACACACAATTATCGAATTGGAACCACTGTGGTGCTCATGTGTTGTTACATGGATATTACGAGAATATCGAATTTCTCTTCGCGTCCCTATGTGTGTCACTGTTTCCATTGTCTTTGCTACATAGTTTTGCTTTATTTTTCGGTTCGCTGCACTCAGTAAAATTACGCAGTACCGTTTATCGGAGAGCCTTACAGTACCTTACAGTTCCACCTTACAGTATCTTCCAATCGAAAATAAATTCAACGTGGTGATGCATCTTTAAAAGCTGAAATAACGAAGGACATGGTCACCAACGCTCGTCAACGACCCTCACCTGTTGTGGACAAGGACCAGGGACCGCACGTTCCTCAGCACGTACTTGGCGGTTTCAAGAAACGCCTTCGAAGACCAGAATTCTCTGCAACCGGCGAACGCAGCAGCGGAACATCGAAGATTGCCCAGGAGTTCTCGGTAAGCGATGAAAGACTGCTGACTCATGCTCAAGAGTGCCTCGTCTGGGCTAAGCTCGATTTCCTCGGGCAGAAGGCGCCTGTTCGTCCACGCCTCCTCCAGTTTAAGGACGATAAGGTCTTCGCAATTCGCAAGATCTTCAGGATCTCCAAGCTCTTGGATCGCTTTCAGCATCTTTTCTTGAAGGTCCATTGAAACGTCGTAGACAGGGATGTCTTGAGTCCCTCGGTCGGCAAGAATTTCTGGCTGCGCAGTGGAGAGAAGGCCGCAAGTACTACGTCCTAAATAACGCATTCAGGGCACTCGCTATAATCTTTCACGCGGTTAAAACGCCATGCGGGCCGCAGAAGCGAACCTGAGTAATGCAGTTGGGCCACCTCATAAAACACACACGCTCATACACCAGGAAAAACCTTCTGTCCCCTTATATGAGGGGTCTCCTATAAGAAGAGTGCCATTTTCTCATTTTTAGATAAAACCCTATTTTCATATGGGCTCACTACGAACAAGATGACCCAAAGAGAAGGCTACAGCTTGTTGTAAACGATTTATTAAATACTATGTGTCACAATGTTGGGCGACTAGCTGGATGGACTGTCTGGCTCGAAGCACACTTAATTTCCACCTCTTGGCATTGCTTTGTTATAATGTCTCTGTTTTTTTCACGCAACAAATTAACTTCATGTACTAGACAATAGAACTACATTTAGAGTTATAACATCCTTGCAAGCAAGACAGTTGGGCAATATTTAATCACATTTTCTGCATTATAACCAATGTTCCTCAGGAGAATGTCCGCTACTGAAGACGTCCAACTAATGGGAAATCTATAGGGCAGCCAACCATGTTAGTAAATGATTCCTCTTTCACCATATGTCTCTCATATGCCTCCTATAAAGAGGCTCTACTATAGTAGCATCACATTGTGTTCGTCACGAATATATTACTGCCAGTGGCTGTACAGTAGCCAATATATGAGTGGTTGTTCACTGTCGAATTCAGCAGACTCACTGCTTCGGGTCCACAGCAAAATTGGCCATGCCTAATGCGCAGAGCTTTTGTTGCGCTTCTACTTTCAGTACTGAGATTTGAATAATTCGGCAAAAGGAAGTCAAATAAATATCGCCTGCAGGAACTACTTCAATGCACTTCTTGACGGGCACTTCTATTTTACGCGCCACACTTTTCATGCCAGTTTTGTATCGTTTTTCCTCAACGTTGTCCATCAGGTGGAAACCCTAGTTGTGACACAAAACAGTTTATTCAGCGTCTGAACTCTATCCACTGATTCCGTTCTCCAACCGCCTTCTTTCGTGTTCGGCCTACGGACGGCGGCTACTTTGGCTACTGCGGATTGCAGAATTCTCGGAATTTCTTAGTACTCTCTCAGATTCTGCGTGATGGGACGCGTAAATAGCAGGCCAAGTCGGATAACAGTGTCCTTTTGCCGCTTGGTGGCCGTTGTGAAGAAAATAAATGAAAAACTGAAATTGATCAAATGTCACTGTCCATCTGTTCACAGCAGCCATCATTGGAGGGGGACCATAACGGTCGGTACCAACAGCTTTTAAAGGGCAACTCCGGCGGTTTTTTCACCATGTTCTGATATCAATATTTTTGAATTGTACTGATAGTCCTGTAGCAGCCAGGGTGGTTCAATTCGCTCAGAAACGCACCAATAATTTTAAATAACCGACCGAAAGGCGTGTTCGAACCGAAACCGAAACGGGTAGACACTTCTTGCAGCGGATGCGATGACGTCACAGCCTTCCCGCCGTCAGAAATACGGAGAAAAATGACAGTGGTGAGTCATCCGACGATGTATTGAGTTATGCCAGCTTTTCTGAACTTGACAGCGAAGAATTGAATGCTTAAGTACCGCCGTTTTGCTTTTGATGTGCCGCAGGCTCGGGTAGGCAGCGTTGAAGGTGATGACGTCAAAAACACAGGGTGGCCCGCAGGGGAATCCGCTAAAAAATTTTAAAATTCGTTTCCAGGAAAACTAAATGACTTGAAACCGCCTGGTTTGGAATATATTATTACAGTGCTGAGGAGAATACATATTGAAAATTTCATTAAGATCAGTGGACACTGAAAAATCGCGGGAGTTGCCCTTTAATGGCGTTGCGGGCACAAAGTCTGTTATAACTGGCCGGCAGGGGGAGATGTAGGGAGCTTGCGACGCTGGCAGGGAGAACAGAAACCAACATACCTCGCTACTACTGTAGAAATGCTTGGCAAGTAGAAACGGCTTCGAATGTGCTCTACGTTTGTGCAAACCTAGGTGGCCGGAGTCAGATTGTCGAGGAAAGTCGTGAAGAACGTCATGGAATGCGACCGCCGCGCCCGGAATGGAACCTGCGCTTTTTTTTTTTTCAGGCAGACAAAATTGATGGAAACCTCGACTACAACGCTCCCCTCCTTTCTGCTCTACCGTTCACCTTCCCCTGCTCCCGCTGACCCTGAGCAGTGCTCCCTACAGTTGGCACAGAAAATAGCGTTCTTTTTTATTCAAACCACACGTATCAAATTTTGTCAATCTGGACTTCTTAACGGCCATCTGCGTAGCACAGTGCTCGAGCCCCTAGTATTTCGACTTCATCGAAATGGCAACCCCACGGCTGGGCTCCGGCAGTTCTGCACCGCGGCGGACGCCGAAGAACGCGCGCGGCGGCGCCCTAGGAGACGTGACATATATGCCAAAGACTTGCGCATTTGCTTGAGAGGCTCGCACCAGTACGGCTCGAAGTCAGCGGAACAGCCGAGCCACAAACAGCAGCGTTCTATCGCCGTAGAGTGGATTTTTCGGTTGCACGCACTATATATGTAGTTGGCGAGAACCATCGAGTTTCTTACTATTGCGCACTAGAAGGTAATCTGGCGCTAGTGTCTATGGCAACTCGTTCAGCGGCGCTTCAACCACCATGGGAATGATGGGAAGTAGTACATGCTTCGGATATGTTCTGATGGATTTCGTTCCTGAGACTCGCTACAATTGTTTTCTGAGCTTTAAACAAAATGAAAAAGAAATATTTTCAGTTAATATTTGCTTTTGTCTCCCGCATGTAACAAATGATACGCGAAGTTTGCATAACGGTGAAGTTGAAGGAAAGCAAATTTTGCCACCAGGGTATGCATGGTTGGACGGTTGTGCTCTAGATGTGACGCCATGAAGAAATTATTTTTGCATTAGTGTAAACAAACACGTTCGTTTCCCTCTGAAGAATACGCAGCATGTATTTATAGAAATAAAAAGTGTTATATTTGGTGAGAACTGTTCAGCCTTCAAGAGAAACACTAAACGTATCGTCTGCTTCGGCGTCCGCTCCGTACGAGCTCGGGAACTGCGAGCGTCGCTCGCAGACGCTATCGAGGACTGCACGTGTTTAGTCTTTTATTACGGTTTCTGCAGATAACCTATACAGGTGACTGTTTCAGCGTCTAAAGCAGCAGCTGGATGCCTGTGGCCTCATGATAGCTGTTTGTTTCTTTTTATTTATTTTTCGTTACCGATTACTTACCGATTGAAGCGCACGCGCCGCTTGTTGTGGTTTGCGCGTATCTGTTATGCTGCAGCCTGCTGCAGCTTGGATGCAGCAGCCTTTCATACCACAAGTAAGCGCGTGTTTACAACTAAAACAAACTTTCACCAACGCGTGCATCGACTTTGCTGACGCAAGCGTCTCTATGCTCTGACCGCCCTTTTCAATACACCCCCGCATCACGGCAAGTACATGAACGCGGCTTGAACGCCACGTTAGAAAGCTCGCTTTTCGTGAATGCACCAGACCACTAACGAGAAAATACTGAGTCGAGCGCATAACAAAACGGGCTGGCGGCACCTCGTCATGTGGCAATGCGACGCTGGCTTTTCGCCATTGAGTGTAGCACCAGCTTTGGCTGTAGTCGAGATTGGTTATGTTTGTAGCTTTTGTGTCCTGAGAGCATTGCAAGCCTCGAACAGCCTCGCGGCAGGGTAGGCGGGAAACAAAACCAAAACTGCATAAGTAAACGGCTTGTGCACAGTTCGCAAGCCAACGCGAACCAATCCAAAGCCTGTACTTTCCATGATTCCCATGGTGGTCGAACGATCGCAACGCCAGATGGCCCTCTAGTTTACAGTATGAAACTCTACGGCGAGAACTTAATAAAAACTATAATCAAATGCTATAATATACCACTGCCCATCCATAGACTAGCGCGCCCAATTATGGTCGCTGTTCTTCATGATGTACCTCTTAAAGACAACCAATAAAAAGACAGCTGTCATCGTTTGCTGTGAGTAGAGACAAGGCATGGCTGTTTGTTTTGAGGCGTGATGTTTGTTTTGATAAAAAGAAGTTATTCCATACCGTAGTCAGCACGAATCTTGGTATCAGTCTGTACCACAACTCGTCATTCGACGCAGCAGAATTACGCGAATGTGGAACCTTTGAAGTGCACCGACGCGGCAGGCGTTCGGAGCGCGTTTCACGGTGTCTTTCACGCCCACTGAAGTAGTGGCAATTTGCAGCGCAGCATGTGTTTCTCGTATTCCCGAAAGGTAACTATAGTACCATCTGTACCTGCGTGAGTTTTGCCAAAAACACCGTTTGTCAGCGGGATCATTCGTCGCTGACGCCAAGTGCAGCCCACGTTGAACGCTCGCGTTTAAGTTTTCCCTCGCAAAAGTCTTGGGAATAGCATCGGCTCGACAGCTCGACACCTCAAGTATGTGTGGGAAATATGCTCAGCCATCAACCGTGCAGACATCAGCGATACAATCAACATGGCAAACAGCGTGAAGATATTTACCTAAAACATTTCGCAATTGAGTAGTATATCATGTAAATATCATGACACAGCTCAGGAATCTGTGAAGGTATGCTCTTCAAATGATATCCTCCTCTTCAGTAAAAGCATGTTGAATTCATCGTTAGTACCATCCATAACGCTAGGTTTAATCGTCCACTACTTTAGTGATAACGAAGGCCTTCCTACCGCTGTTAGCCGTAAGTCACCGGCTGTACATGTCAAGAATGTGCCTTACCGGCCCCCAACGACGCATTGCATTACAAGTGGCGAAATAGCAAAACCGCAGCAACAGCGGTGTCCATGCAGGAGCCCTCTCGGGCAAGGCAAAACATGCGATATTCGTAATCGAAAGTGCATGTATAGAGGGGTATGACTCCATTTTCGTTTAGTGGACTGGCATAAGCCGACCTACGTTTTCAAGACGAATGGAGTGGCGAAATCTCCGTACTTAAGTGATAATCGACGCCGCAGCGTGGAGACACGGTCACGGCTTCACGAGGAAAGAAGAAAACGTACTGACCGCTACTCCTCAGTATATCGTGGCGGCTCCTGACATCGCTGAACTCCTCACGGGCCTGCAAATGTGCTGCTGTGGTGCCTGAATCCCACTTCCAACCGCTGTGGTAACGTTACACGCTTTAATACGAGAAAAACTACCCTGGCGCGTGCTTTGCAGACTGCTGATGATTGTGGTTCGGTTATAGAGGGGACGCCAATTTCTGCAGCCCGTGCCTGGAGCACGGCTAAGCGTCTGTGGGGGTAGGGGATAGGGACTGAAAGTGATAGAAAAGAGAGAGAGGCCGCATTAAATGGCTCCAGAAATTTTCACCACCTGGGGTTCTTTAACGCACAGTAGTTGAGGTACGAAACTTACAAAGCATGTCCTTTGGCCGGACTTGATCGGAGGCATCAGCTGGTAAAAGGTCTGTAAAGCCATCGTTTTAAGGCCGCCGCAGGCGCGTATCGGGGCGCTGCAGTCGGGAGTAGCAACGTATGGCAGCTCAAACTGGTAAGGTACCAACATTCATGTTCGATATTATCGGCTAAACTGTGCAGTGAATCAAGCCGCGTGGTCCTCTTGTCTGAGCATGTAAAATAATGCGGTAGCACGTGGAGTCCTCGCAGCGCATTTATATGTATTGCTCAGTGCGTTGTGGGTACAACCATGGCCGGTCTGGAGGCGCGCGTTCGCTAGCGAACGCGCGCCTCCAGACCGGCCGTGGAGAAACCTTGAGAAGCGTTCCCCGGGACTCGCAGTGCTTTTGCGACACGTTTTCCGAATCTTCGGAGCACGACGAAATGTGGGTGTGCCGGAGACAAACCCGGACCAGTTAAGTGCCCATTAGCTTCGCTCGCTCGTTTATAATTGACTGGAAGGTGCGTTGGCCCTCGGGAAAGTAAAAAATTACACCATCTCCCCGAAGGGGACCATGGGGTGATGCGGAGCATCGCTGGGAGTTTCAACGGTGCATTTAACGGCGGTGTTTACAGGTTTGCAGTGTTTTCAGTGTTACCTTTGCAGTGAACCTTGCGCGTTATTACGTTGTTAACTTGGTTCGTTACCACGCATCGCGTGACCGTTGTCAGAGTGTGGGTTGATGCTGATGCGTACTTGCGTCAACCCACTCGCTGACGGAACTGTTGCTTCCATCACACAACAGACAGACAGACAGACAGACAGACAGACAATGAACTTTAATTAATCCTGAGGAGCTACGCAAGGACTTCCTAGCGGGAGGCCGTTGTAACCACTGGCCGCACCCACGTGGAGGAAAGAACGCCATGACGCTTCGCCCTTTCGTGTGCCCTCTGGATAGCCTGGGCTTGCTTTTGGAGCACCGTGCTTGTGATGGCCTCCTCCCATTCAGCTTCGCTGGAGAGAACGTCGTTAGGCAACGCGGGACATCGCCAGAGCATGTGAGCCATAGAACAAAAAGTTTCACTGCAGTCGGGACAGCCAGGGTCCACGTCCAAGTATAGCTTACTGAGGAAGCCCCTGGACGGGAAAGAGCCCGTCTGCAACATTCGTAGAGTAACTGATTGACCTCTGCTGAGCTTCGGATGAGGAAGAGGGTAGACTCTCCGGCCAAGTTGGTAATGTTTAGTAATTTCATTGAATGTGAGAAGTGGGTCGTTCTGCTGAGCCTCTTCCTGCCCCTCCGGAGCCGCCAGACCGCCGCGGCGCGTGAGTTCTCGCGCACGGTCGTGGGGTGGCCGCCTGTAAGCCTGCCGCTAGCAAGGCGCGTTTATTATTATTTTTTTTATAACACTCGGCGACGGGCGACGTCGGTCAGTGGGGCGCGTTTCGCGGCATCGGCTTTTCGTTTGTCGTACCCCGGCCGTATCCGTTAATTTTCTTTACTTTCATCATATGTGTCCTCCGCGTCTTCTGGGGACTCGGGCACCCCGCTGCGGGGCTGTGAGGGGGGATGCTTGGACGGTGATCGCGGCAGGGACGCAGGCGGACCCCAGATGGCCTGGACCTTTAGGATGCCCCGCGGCGCTCCAGGTGTACGTGTATACACGACCTTGTGAGCGCCCGCGCGCGCATGGAGGAAGCGGGCGGTGGTTCGGAAGGCAGATCTTCCGAAATTGACGGACGAGCTGATATGGTAGCCCACTCCCAATGCTCCGCACCGCGGAGAGACAAAGCTTCCACCCCTCTTGCCTGAACGGAGGCCCGGGTGGGCCCCTTTTGTGCGTGAGCACGCAGCGATAGCGGCACTTCGGTCGTTCTGCTAACCGCACCTCGGGCGTCATTACGACGACCTGGGGCGGCTACGCTGAATGTGGCGTCGGCATGCAACATGCCGGTGGTGACAGCCACGGAGACGCGCGAGCCGTTTGTTGTTCGCTGTCGGAAACGCCTGTTTTTGGTCACTGGGCTGTGGCCCGCGCGTGCCGCGGGATGGCTTTGGTTCAAGCGTTCCTTCCTCGCACGCCGTGGGGTAGCATGCGTCTAAGCACAGCGGGGTGCCGATTAAACGGGTCTGAGTAAGAGCCAGTACGGCTCGGCTTGTTGGGATAACCAGAAGCAGGCGCGCGGACGGTCCAACTTCCCCATGGGAAGGTTTTCTTCAAATAATAACTCTTTCGGGCGAATCTTTTGGGCGCCTGCTTGTTTCCGGTAACAGCGCCCGAGCAGACGCGACACGTGCGCAAGTAACGCGTTTCACGTGCGCCATATCTTTACCATCGCCCTTCGACCTTGGGTGGCATGGTCTGCTTTTTATGTGTGTGTCTTGTTTAGTGCAGATGAATATGCTTTTTTTATTATTGTACAAACATACCCCTCTCACCGTCAACAGACTGGGTGGTGATTTCACCAATTGGACCGCCCCAATTGAGGAGGCGGGACAAAAGGTGGAATCGCTGCCCAATGCCAGAGCGAAGTGAATATGATTCGCCGGCTGAGACGTTAAGGCGGAGCGGTTGTGGTAATAAAGATGGCTCCGCCATGTGACGGGGAGGCTGAACGGGAGGCTGAACGGGTGGAAAAAGTGCTACGCACTGCCGGCTACGCCGGAGTAGGGTCGCCCTACGTGTTGTTCGGCTTCAACTTTATTTTTATGTACCAGTCAACTCCCTGTATTCCCTTTTTGTATACTATACTGTAAATACAAGTTTTCATTTCCATTTCTTTAAACTGAAGTCTCTGAGCCCGTTCTTCATTCGCTTCACGTTTGCCCGCGAGCCTATCGCCGCCATACCAGCGGCAGCCAGCTCCTTCCCAACTCGCCCATGCCGTCTCGGACGGTGCGTTTAGGACGCCGAGCGGGGAGCTGGAATCTCGGAGGACCTTCGACACCACGGTCACAACTTTACTGGCGCAGTCGACAGGATAGGCTCGCTGGGCGAAGAGCGAAGAGACGGAGAAATTGAAGGCATCACAGCAAGACGGCTTCGACTGGCAGCACCTCCGGTGACTGCCGCCAGCGCAGCCCTTCGACTGGGGACGCGGCGGAAGCCAGAACATCCCATCGCCATCTACGACGGCGACGAGGCACGGCTGGTTTAAGGCAGTCCTCGACAAGGCATCCTCAGCAGCTTGCTGTACCAACCGTCAAGGCTCATGGGTGAACCACCGACAGCAGTGACGGAGATCGACTTCGAAACTGAGTGAGTTGCTTCGGCTCCATTTTCTCCCGCTCCTGTTGTCGTGTTCGAGCCGAGGGGATGTCATTTGAAATGACAGGAATTAATTCCAGTGCCGTGTGGCCGTATTTGGCCCACGTAGACTATGAGTTAGGGACGAACTCGTGAGCTCACAGATAAGGAAATGGAGCTTAAATTTGATGACTGGCTCAGGAGCGCCGCAGACAGTTGCAACTCCTGATAGAGTTGGCAAAATTGAAGGCAGGCGAAAGCTTCGCGTGCGGAGCTGGTAGGCGAGGTAGTAGAGTGCAGGGCGCACTCTGAGCCCGCTGCGAACTCGTTAGCAGCGGGAAAGGCAACAGTGTCGGAGAGCGTATTGCGAACAGAGCGGGAATGCGCCGCCTCGTCAGAGCCCGAGAAGCAAATGCCGGGTGTGTTGCTCACGACACAGGCGGCTGGTCGCAGTGAGGTGCCGTGCTCTGACGTCGTGGCCGGGGATAGTCCCGATACTGCACCTCTGTGTTCGCAGTGCGTGGAAAACGAGACGCATGCTACATTAACGGCAACGCGGACTGCCGGACTTGAGACAGAGTTAGGCTCTGATCTCATAGCGGAGGCGAATGCTCGGGAGGATACCGCTTCTCCGAAGCAGTATCAGGAGGTATTCGAATTGCAGGGGTCGTGCCCGAGCTTCGACCCGCTTGTCAATAGCTGTAACGGCTATGAGGAACGATGATAGCGTCATCACCAGTCGCAGGAGCAGTTGAGGCCAGCTTAGCGGAACGACCGCGCGGCGGAAATTGTGAAGCGGACCGCGTGTCAGGTGCATATTCGGTGGCTTCCCTGCTAGAGCCCGTTGATACCGTTGGCGCGACGCCGGTGGCTGTCGCAAGTGAGCTGCCCGACTCAATCGGGGAGACGCGGCGCGAATTGGCCCAGATCGGACGTAGCGCAGCTAAGGCAGTGGAGGCAGGCGCCGATACATTTGATGCAGGGACCTTGCGGCGTGGTCGATCGCAGGCACACTGCGGGGATGGCAGCCCCCACGTCCTTCAGGCGCATTCGTTGCTGGCAAACAATGGTTTGCGTCAGTCCGCGGATGATAAGGGAGGCTCTTTGGGCACTGTCGCCGCGACTGAGCCGACGCTAAGAGAGAGAGCGACAATTATGGCCACTCTGAACTATCGAAGCCTCTGCAGTCACAGTTTACGTGTTCTAGCTATTGCAGTGTCCTTGGCGCCTGGAGGTGACCCTACGGGGGCGGCAGGCGTATGCAGGCGGGTGGCCCGTGGCTGCATGTTTAATTTTCGATTCCTGGTGAATTGTTTTGATCCAGGGGGTCAGGGAATTTAACGCTAATCCTTTGGGCCCCTTAACGTTGCAGGTTATCCGGCAACGACAGCGCTAGCTGAACAGGTTTTATTAGCCATAAGGGGTAGCATTGCTTACATTACGGCTCGACCGCGATCGGCAGAGAGCGGTGGGGCTGGAGCAACTTCATTGTGTGGTTGAAGTGCTGAACTGTGTGGACACCGTGCGCCACCGAGCACTGAACATTGACCACTATGCGTTTCCGTGGTGGACATTACCCTGTAGTGGTGTTTTTTTATGTGTGTTCTTTGGGAACTGTATTATACGCATGGTCTTTGATGAGGTTGCCTGCTGGTGTTTTATGATTTTATTTCTTTCCTTTTCGATTTTTTTTTGTTGTTGTGGCAGTGAGATTATGTGCTTGTCATGCTGTGAGCGGAGCAGGCCTAGTGGCAGTCCCGTACAGTTTGGTTACCCTTGTGGATTCTTTTTTTTCTAGCTCGCATGAGTGTATCGCACTTGCCAGGGTTGATTGGTGTGCATGACACATTATCAACGGCGGTGGAGCGCAGTGTTTTGCGTGTTAGATGACCTTGTGCTGCGAACAATGTTTCTATTTTGTTATTGTATATCTATTTTTTTTACATTTGGCCAACGTCATTCTTTGATTCGCTAGACAATGAGTCTGTCGCTGCGGGAAAGGGAGGTTATCGCAAGCTATGTGCGCGGGTAGCGTAGTTGCGGTTGTGTTTGCCTCCCTCTGGTTTCTGCGCCTTCTAGCGATAATGGCGGCCGGCTTTTTCTTGGTGTTCCCGCTTCGGCAACGCTGTAACCAAGTCGTTGCGAAGTCTTGGGTGGGGGGTGTAAGCCTGCCGCTAGCAAGGCGCGTTTATTATTATTTTTTTTATAACACTCGGCGACGGGCGACGTCGGTCAGTGGGGCGCGTTTCGCGGCATCGGCTTTTCGTTTGTCGTACCCCGGCCGTATCCGTTAATTTTCTTTACTTTCATCATATGTGTCCTCCGCGTCTTCTGGGGACTCGGGCACCCCGCTGCGGGGCTGTGAGGGGGGATGCTTGGACGGTGATCGCGGCAGGGACGCAGGCGGACCCCAGATGGCCTGGACCTTTAGGATGCCCCGCGGCGCTCCAGGTGTACGTGTATACACGACCTTGTGAGCGCCCGCGCGCGCATGGAGGAAGCGGGCGGTGGTTCGGAAGGCAGATCTTCCGAAATTGACGGACGAGCTGATATGGTAGCCCACTCCCAATGCTCCGCACCGCGGAGAGACAAAGCTTCCACCCCTCTTGCCTGAACGGAGGCCCGGGTGGGCCCCTTTTGTGCGTGAGCACGCAGCGATAGCGGCACTTCGGTCGTTCTGCTAACCGCACCTCGGGCGTCATTACGACGACCTGGGGCGGCTACGCTGAATGTGGCGTCGGCATGCAACATGCCGGTGGTGACAGCCACGGAGACGCGCGAGCCGTTTGTTGTTCGCTGTCGGAAACGCCTGTTTTTGGTCACTGGGCTGTGGCCCGCGCGTGCCGCGGGATGGCTTTGGTTCAAGCGTTCCTTCCTCGCACGCCGTGGGGTAGCATGCGTCTAAGCACAGCGGGGTGCCGATTAAACGGGTCTGAGTAAGAGCCAGTACGGCTCGGCTTGTTGGGATAACCAGAAGCAGGCGCGCGGACGGTCCAACTTCCCCATGGGAAGGTTTTCTTCAAATAATAACTCTTTCGGGCGAATCTTTTGGGCGCCTGCTTGTTTCCGGTAACAGCGCCCGAGCAGACGCGACACGTGCGCAAGTAACGCGTTTCACGTGCGCCATATCTTTACCATCGCCCTTCGACCTTGGGTGGCATGGTCTGCTTTTATGTGTGTGTCTTGTTTAGTGCAGATGAATATGCTTTTTTTATTATTGTACAAACATACCCCTCTCACCGTCAACAGACTGGGTGGTGATTTCACCAATTGGACCGCCCCAATTGAGGAGGCGGGACAAAAGGTGGAATCGCTGCCCAATGCCAGAGCGAAGTGAATATGATTCGCCGGCTGAGACGTTAAGGCGGAGCGGTTGTGGTAATAAAGATGGCTCCGCCATGTGACGGGGAGGCTGAACGGGAGGCTGAACGGGTGGAAAAAGTGCTACGCACTGCCGGCTACGCCGGAGTAGGGTCGCCCTACGTGTTGTTCAGCTTCAACTTTATTTTTTATGTACCAGTCAACTCCCTGTATTCCCTTTTTGTATACTATACTGTAAATACAAGTTTTCATTTCCATTTCTTTAAACTGAAGTCTCTGAGCCCGTTCTTCATTCGCTTCACGTTTGCCCGCGAGCCTATCGCCGCCATACCAGCGGCAGCCAGCTCCTTCCCAACTCGCCCATGCCGTCTCGGACGGTGCGTTTAGGACGCCGAGCGGGGAGCTGGAATCTCGGAGGACCTTCGACACCACGGTCACAACTTTACTGGTAATATTATAGTATTGGGTTTTTTGTGAAATTTTGACTCGATCAGAAGTCGCACAAAATGCGTTTTCCCGCATCGTAGAGCATTCCTCTACTTATTGCGCGCCTTCCTGAATAAAAATACGGTCTCTCAAAATCTTGCCCAAAATGCCAAAAAAGGTAAGACTATAGTATTGGGTTTTTGTGAAATTTTGACTCGATCAGAAGTCGCTCTAAATGCGTTTGGCCGCATCATAGAGCATTCCTCTACTTATTGCGCGCCTTCCTGAATAAAAATACGGTCTCTCAAAATATTTGCCCAAAATGCCAAAAAAGGTAAGACTATAGTATTGGGTTTTTGTGAAATTTTGACTCGATCAGAAGTCGCACAAAATGCGTTTTCCCGCATCGTAGAGCATTCCTCTACTTATTGCGCGCCTTCCTGAATAAAAATACGGTCTCTCAAAATCTTGCCCAAAATGCCAAAAAAGGTAAGACTATAGTATTGGGTTTTTTGTGAAATTTTGACTCGATCAGAAGTCGCACAAAATGCGTTTTCCCGCATCGTAGAGCATTCCTCTACTTATTGCGCGCCTTCCTGAATAAAAATACGGTCTCTCAAAATCTTGCCCAAAATGCCAAAAAAGGTAAGACTATAGTCTTGGGTTTTTGTGAAATTTTGACTCGATCAGAAGTCGCACAAAATGCGTTTTCCCGCATCGTAGAGCATTCCTCTACTTATTGCGCGCCTTCCTGAATAAAAATACGGTCTCTCAAAATCTTGCCCAAAATGCCAAAAAAGGTAAGACTATAGTCTTGGGTTTTTTGTGAAATTTTGACTCGATCAGAAGTCGCTCTAAATACGTTTGGCCGCATCGTAGAGCATTCCTCTACTTATTGCGCGCCTTCCTGAATA
Organism: Hyalomma asiaticum; assembly: GCA_013339685.2. NCBI lineage: Eukaryota > Metazoa > Arthropoda > Arachnida > Ixodida > Ixodidae > Hyalomma > Hyalomma asiaticum. Next base: position 28,414,721 of record CM023487.1, read on the forward strand.
AAAATACGGTCTCTCAAAATCTTGCCCAAAATGCCAAAAAAGGTAAGACTATAGTCTTGGGTTTTTTGTGAAATTTTGACTCGATCAGAAGTCGCACAAAATGCGTTTTACCGCATCGTAGAGCATTCCTCTACTTATTGCGCGCCTTCCTGAATAAAAATACGGTCTCTCAAAATCTTGCCCAAAATGCCAAAAAAGGTAAGACTATAGTATTGGGTTTTTTGTGAAATTTTGACTCGATCAGAAGTCGCACAAAATGCGTTTTCCCGCATCGTAGAGCATTCCTCTACTTATTGCGCGCCTTCCTGAATAAAAATACGGTCTCTCAAAATTTTGCCCAAAATGCCAAAAAGGTAAGACTATAGTATTGGGTTTTTTGTGAAATTTTGACTCGATCAGAAGTCGCACAAACTGCGTTTTACCGCATCGTAGAGCATTCCTCTACTTATTGCGCGCCTTCCTGAATAAAAATACGGTCTCTCAAAATCTTGCCCAAAATGCCAAAAAGGTAAGACTATAGTATTGGGTTTTTTGTGAAATTTTGACTCGATCAGAAGTCGCACAAAATGCGTTTTCCCGCATCGTAGAGCATTCCTCTACTTATTGCGCGCCTTCCTGAATAAAAATACGGTCTCTCAAAATCTTGCCCAAAATGCCAAAAAGGTAAGACTATAGTATTGGGTTTTTTGTGAAATTTTGACTCGATCAGAAGTCGCACAAAATGCGTTTTCCCGCATCGTAGAGCATTCCTCTACTTATTGCGCGCCTTCCTGAATAAAAATACGGTCTCTCAAAATCTTGCCCAAAATGCCAAAAAAGGTAAGACTATAGTCTTACCTTTTTTGGCATTTTGGGCAAAATTTTGAGAGACCGTATTTTTATTCAGGAAGGCGCGCAATAAGTAGAGGAATGCTCTACGATGCTCTCTTCAAGATGGCACGTGCACGAGCTTTACGTCTACCCTCGTTATGCTGTGGATGTACGTTTCGCGGGAAGGGCCCCACCATGTAGGTTGCCCTCGTTTCCCGGGTCAGTGGTATCCTCCGTTCCTCCATTATCCTAGGAGCCATGCCAACTTCGTCCAGGATCCGCCTGCCCGCTTGGGTAGACGACAGCCTAACCACCTGGGCAGTGACCTGCGCCTCTATGATCTCGTCTATGGTATTGTGCATTCCGAGTTGGTCTAGCCTGTCTGAGCTCGTGGTAATCGGCAAGCCTAGCACTCTCTTGATGCTCTTGCGCATGACTGTGTTTAACTTGCTCTTTTCCGTTTTCGTCCATACGAGAGCTGACGCAACATAGTTAATATGACTGAGTAGAAATGCGTGGTACATCCGAAGAAGGTTGTCCTCACCTAACCCCTTCTTTCGGTTGGATACCCTAGCGATTAATCTTAACATGTTCTCAGTCTTGGCTGTAACGTGGGTAATTGTTCTGGCATTACATCCCCTAGCGTCTATAAGCAGGCCCAGGATCTTGACAGAGTCAACTCTGGGAATTTTCTGCCCATTATGCGTGTATAATTCCAAGGGTAGCTGGCTTAGGGGCGTGAGATGCCTAACTCCTTGCCTAGCCGGTCGGTAAAGTAGCAGTTCCGACTTACTCGGAGACAGCTTGAGACCAGTGTCCGCTAGATAAGCCTCCGTCTCATGCAAGGCCGCCTGTAGAGCTTGCTCTAATTCTGCTAGGGAGCCACTTGGGCACCAAATTGTGATGTCATCGGCGTAGAGTGCGTGGCCTATGCCTCGAAGGCCGCTCAGCCTGTCTGAAAGACCTTTCATGACTATATTGAACAGCAGGGGTGAGATGACTGAACCCTGGGTTGTACCCCGAGCACCTAATTCGTACACATTTGGTCGTATTTGCTCCACCTGAATTGTAGCTGTTCTATTCATGAGAAAGGACCTGACAAAGGCCTGGAATTTGACTCCTAGGCCCATCCCCGCCGTGGCCTGCAGTATGTACCGATGCAACACTGTGTCAAACGCCTTAGCTAGATCCAGGGCTAGAATACCTCTCACATCCCTAGTGCCGTTATCAAAGATTTGCTTTTTCAGCATCAGCATAACGTCCTGCGTCGATAGACCGGGCCGGAAACCTACCATATTATGTGGGAAGAGGTCCTGACGCTCTATGTACCCGGACACCCTGTTTAAAATTGCGTGCTCCGCTACCTTGCCTATGCACGAAGTTAATGATATCGGTCTCATGTTATCGAGATCTAAGGGTTTTCCGGATTTTGGAACGAGTATTACCGTAGCCGCCTTCCAATCGTCGGGCACCTGTCCTACATCCCATACCTCGTTGACCTCCTTAGTTAGTAATTCCACTGCCTTATCGTCCAGGTTCCGTAATAGCCTGTTAGAAACCTTATCGGGACCCGGAGCTGATCTGCTATTTAAATTGTGGAGCACCGCCCTGATCTCCGATTCTGTGAAGGGCGCGTCCAAGTCCTCTACTGTCGCGCACTCGATCAGCGGATAATCTTCTTCGTGCGTCGGTCCAATGGGGAGGCATCTATCCGCGATTGCATTCAATAGCGACTGCTCAGTACCTCCCTGCTGCTTGTGCCTGTGTATAACTTTGCTAAGTGATTGCCTTTGGTTCCCCTTAGTTTGCGCGTCATCCAGGAGGTGCTTGAGGAGGTTCCATTTCCCCCCTGAGCGCGTGGACCGGTCTACTACTGAAGCGAAGCGCCCGCGCGCGCGCTCTCTACCCGCTTTATTTATTGCAGCAGCTGTTGGAGAGAGGGAAGGGAGAGGAGAGTCGTGCATGCGCAGTGCGAGTGCGGACGGACGCCGCGCGCGCGCTCTCTCTACCCGCTTTATTTATTGCGGCAGCTGTTGGAGAGAGGGAAGGGAGAGAAGAGTCGCGCATGCGTAGTGTGAGTGCGGACGCCGGATGCGTGACATACCCGCGAGCAAGAGATGCTCCGCATCTAAAAAGGACCGATGGCTATGGTTCATGTCTCGAAAGAAGGCGCCATCTTTTGCAGGACTAATTTGGGAGCATGGCTCATCGTAGTGGTGTCGAGCACTTTGATAGTGAAGAAAAGGTGAAGGCAATGTGGCTAACTTCCAGAGGTTCGCGCTGAGAGGTGCCACATGGGCTATAGAAAACTCCTTTCTTTAACTTAAATCCTCCTATAAGGACAGTACGAACGTCAATAACGGACACATTGTGCAACTATGCTCAGCATTGCAGCAGTGCATGGACTTGCTTTTTTTTAATTACCTTAGGTATATGAGCCAGGGGCTCCATATTCGTGACCCAGACGGGTACAAACTCTTCATTTCTGAGTACACCAATATATTGGCCTATACATTCCCGGAAAAACACAGCTGCAGGTCACCAGTCCTGGTCGCAGTGGAAACCGACCGTTCCAGTTCGCCATAAAGAATGGAGGCCAAAAACAATTACTAAGTGCGCCCTATTTCTTCCTCCGCGAGAACCTCCTCTTTGTGGCTCTTCTCGAGACCTAAGTTTACCCACGCCAGCGAGCACAAGTCCGCGGAAGCTCTCTCCTCATCCCCAAAACTTCTTCGTGTCTGGCGGCACTGAGGAATCAAACTTAGCGCACCTCGACGGGCAGTGTTTTGTACCCAGTATCATGGGGCAGCTACGGAAACGGGCACACAATGGAGGCGTGTGCTGTGTCCATGTGGGCACTGCTTCTCTTAAAAGGATGGGACGTAAAGCGTATGGCATAAGTGTTGATGTTTCTTTTGTTTGTTTGATTCTTTTTTTGGAGGGGGGGGGGGGATGGGGTTCTTTACGAGCAGTAGGTTAAAATGCATTGGTTCTATTTATATTAAATAATTAGGTTGAATTTCAGTCGTATTTCTCATTTAAACCCATTCAACCGCCGTATCTGTTCTTCAAACGTGGCATAAGATTTTTCCAGCTGTATTAGCTGCGCTGTAAGATGTGCGCAGTAATTCGAAGGGGCTAGTTGACCAAAGTGCTAAAAAACTGTCGAAAACAAGAGAATCTGAGCTAATTATCAGTGATAATCGTGAATGTGTTTTGAGAGCCGTCTGTTTGTGTTTCACACCCACTTGTAACATGCGTAAGCGTAAGCGAACAATGGAACCGTCTAAACGTCACTAGGCAGGTAACTGGGCAGCATTGAATGCGGTCAGCGTTAGAAGAGTCTTACAACATGAACACTTCGTCAGTGAGCGGGGTGGTTAAAAAGGGCTGCAATTCTCAGTTCAACCATAAAGCAAACATCTCTGATAACTCTGATAAAGATCAGACTACGATATTGTAGTAAATTTCGCATGATATTCTGCTATGCTTTGTGCGCTTCAGTGGTGTACCCCGTTGGGGTCATTGTGAGAACCATCGAAAAAAAACACTACCACCAGTGATGTTTCCATAGATATTCACTCACTCTCTGCACGTGTATAAAAAGTAACTCCTTTACGTAGTGCCTCCCATTCCACTGCAGGTACACAGAACATTGTACCACGAGTGAAGATTGTTGCGTTCTGTAAAGGACTACATGGTGTCGTCCACATCTCCATCATTCACGTGACCAATCGCTTTCACCATGGTGCTCTCTCAAGGCGAGGATGAAAGATGCGTTGGCATTCAACCGTGTACACTTGTCTTCGTTTGCCTTTGTTTCGTGTGATATTTAGGTAGTAATTAGCACACCGCGGTCGCGGCATTTTTACAGACGAGTTCCTCACCCGCAATTCGTACCATTGATCTGCAAATAAACAGTAGAAATAGAACTTTAGAAGAGCGGCATCATGAAAGTTTGCAGTTGACATTTCAGAGCACTCACCCTTCAGTTTTACTGACACGGCACACAGGCAGGCTAGCGGGCAAAGGTTGCGGGCTCGTGACCTTGCCTAATTAATTAGCACGGCAGGCCATTGCACGGCTAGAGAACAGCTAATAAGTCATTTTGCGATGGCACGTACGTCATCACTGTTCTCGCTTTATTGCGTAAGTCAGATGCTGTAACCACGACACGGATGGCTTGGCCAATATCATCGGAGAGAAAGAGAGGACGCTGTCATTGAAAGAACTGGAATACATTCACTAACAGCTGAGCTGTTTCAGGTCCAGGTTGATCCCTGTATAGTGTTGGTAACAGCGGTGCTGGCACGCAGAGGGAAAGTCTCTCGCCCATTGGCCCACACCGCTACATGATATAGTGATTGTGCGAAGGACAATATAGCAAGAGATAAAGAAAATATGAAACATAGATAGATGAAAAGGAAGAAAGAAAGAAGTAAAACTGACAAGTCTCGGGTTGCGCAGAGGGAAAAAGCGAACCCACGATCCACGTCCTTTCCCTCAGCCCACCGCTAGACGAATGGTTGCGATAATACTGGTGCCACATGATACCTATAGTTAACTCCCTTGCCCCTGCTCAGCTGTTTACTCAGATTTCACATGCGTGAAGTGGCCTATTTTTTCGCAAGACAACCTTGCCAGCACCGAATCTTCCCCTTCAATTAAAGAAAGGTGTAAAAAGGTAGTTGATTGGCAATATGCGCGGAAAATCGCTGTCAACGACAAAGTGTTTGAAAATTCACTTCCACAGACGACTCTCACACGCTGTTGGAGAACCAAACATAACATTTCAATGTGGCGACAACGCAGTCACGAGGTAAATAACTTGGTTTCGCCTGTGACCAGTGCCAAAGAAGGGCGAAACACAGTCATTGGATTTGGCATCAACATGCAAAATAAATTATATTTTCGTCGTACGGTCCACGTTCTAAAAAGCCTCTCCAGTCGTTGAGTTCTATGCGCTCGAAGACAGTAAAACAAAGCACAGTCTATTCGTGACTGCGCGTGACCGTTGCAAAGCATTTGGTACGAGGGACGGCTTCTGAGCACATCAACGCAGAAGTTGCTTCACGATGTACCCGCCAGGTTTTAGTCGAATCAGTCCGAAAATTGGAAAAAGAAATATTATGAAGGAAAAAAAAAAACGGATGCTCAAAGCTGATGCGCTCAAGGTATCATATAATGCAAGAAAGCGGGCAGCATGTAAGGTTTGAAAGTTAGTTTTTTTAACTAAACAAACTCGGAAAGCTATGTACTAGGCTTTATTTCAAGATATCAGCGAAAATTTTGGTGCAGATTAACACCACCCATTCACACTCTAAAGGGCACTTTTAAAATTGCTGTTGCACGCCGTTTTCACTTAAAGAGTGACATTGCCATACCGTAGGGATAGCTGACCAGACAGGTTATCGAGGTATCCCATATCAACAAACCAGGATGCAGGCGTATAGCCAACCATTGGTCATGCTCCAGCCATTCTGCTTTTGTCTGTCTAATTCAGTGACTGCCCTTTCCACTTGGTTCCTTGAGTTACTTATCAAGGCAATGCGTCAACAAGAAGCTGGTTACTCAGCTATTCTGCATCGGAGAAGTGGAGCAAATTGTTCTGTGGATCGTAAGTGGTAGTTGCTCAGAACCGTGCTTCTCTTCCACGAATTCTTTGTCCGTGTTGTCCCGTCATTCAATCTGCGCTGCAGTTTGTAACTATGACCACCCAACCGGCCAACGAGCACGTCATCTTTCTGCATTAACTTATCCTCCCTGTGTCCATGCCGAGGCACTAAACACCAACTGCGATAAAGTGGTGGTTAGCGTTTCAGAGTGTGTGTCTCCTGGTCTTACACCGATCTTCTTTGAAGTTTTATAGCTCTGAATATGAAAGGACGCGGTAACTGTGGAGCCATTGTAGGTCTCTTTTAGCATTATGTGAAGCTCATCTGCACCATGGTTTCATATTGACTGTACGACTGCTGTAGTTTCAACCCTTGTAAAATGCATTATCGTAGTCTTTGATGGCACAATACACAGATTGGTTGTATTCCGTTCGTTCCAGTTGAAGCATGGCGCTTTTAAACACTTCTCGGTCCGCCGGGGTGGTGGAGTTATGGTGCTCGGCTGCCACTCCAAAAACGCGGGTTTGATCCCAGCCACCGCGGTCGCATTTTCGATGGAGGCGAAAATGCCAGAGGCCCGTGTACTGTGCATTTTCAGTGCACGTTAAAGAACCCCAGGAGATCAAAATTTATGGTTATGATGATGATGATAATGATTGCGGTTCGGTTAGGAAAGGACGCTAATTTCTGCAGCCCATGTAGGGAGCACGGCTAAGCGTCCTTGGGGGTGGGAGAAAGGGAGTGAAAGAGACAGAGAGGAGAGAAAGGCCGTAGTGGAGGGCTCCGAAAATTTAGACCACCTGGGGTTCTTTGACGTGCACTGACAACGCACAGTACACGGGCCTCTGGCATTTTCGCCTCCATCGAAAATGCGACCGCCGCGGCCGGGATCGAACCCGCGTTTTTTATGGAGCCCTCCATTACGGCTTTGTCTGTCCTTTCTATCCCTTTCAGATACTTTCCCCTACCCCGACGGACGCTTAGCCGTGCCCCCAACGTGGACTGCAGAAATGAGCGTCCTTTCCTTAACCCAACCACAATCATCATCATCATCATCATCATCATCATCATAATCATCCGCACGCATTTACGTTGAGACGCTTAGCGTGTGTTACACAACGCTTATGGCTTACTCAAGGATCGACCTTTGTGCACGTCAGAAGGCTGAAACGCTTCACGCTCGCTTACTGCGCTGACAGATGATTGTGGGTCTGTTAAGGAAAGGACGCTATTTTCATGTCGGCAGCAGGACTCAGCGTTCGTAGGGTTAGGGAAAGTGGACTGACCGATATATAAAGAAGAGGAATGCCGTAGTGGAGTGCTCCAGACATTTTTATCACTTGGCGTTCTTTAACGTGCGCTGAAAACGCACAGTACACGGGCCTGTGTGGGCATTTTTGCCTCCATCCGAAATTCGCCAGCAGCGGAAATTCGTCAGCAGCGGCCAGAGTCAAACCCGTGTTTCTTTTTTCGGTTGCAGCCAAGCACCATAACCACTACATCACCATCGCGGACGCTGGTGTCTAGTCACTGAGTCATTATTTCTGCTGGCCTTTTTTTCTTTTTTTCGTGTTCTTCGAAGCTCTTATTCAGAGCGAGGCAACATCCTTCACGTCAAGAAAGGCATTCCTTTCTTCAGCATACTAAGTAAATTATTTATAACCGTACCCCCTGCTCACCACTTCCGATACCCGCAACAATATCCTGTCTTCTCCAAGCACGTAGCCAGATGAAAATCAGATGGAAATACGTACAAGGGTGATCGTTTAGGGCCACCAAAAACACGCCACAGCTGTTGTCCTTCGTTCGGAACAAAAGGCGTTCGTAACCGTAAGGTTCTTGACCTGAAAGAAAAACACAACTTTCGAACCTTTGCAAATACTAGGCTGTAATCCTTATAACTGTAGCGTTGGACGCAGCAGTGCTACGCAGTTGACGTTTTTCCTTTGTATACCTTCCCATTTTATTAACCACGTCCTGTTAGCTGTCATACGGTGTGAATGAAAATAGAGAAAACGCACTTGTTTCACGTATTTTCTTGCTCAATCTTGTCCTAATCTATGGTTTTAGCGCTCCAAACTGGCACATTATCGCAACGATAACAACCATCTAGTAGACACTGCGAACACTGCAGGCTCCCTTCATGTTTAGAAGGCAGCACAGCAAAGGCATTGCATATCAGATACGGCAAGTTCTTTAACACCTGAATTTGTATCGCATGCATACGCATATCGTTGTGCGCTTCTACCCTTCGTTCTTGATTTATTCCAGCCTAGGTTGCCATGTAATCATTCTGAAATTACAATTCCTTATTTATAACGGAATCCCTAGAAGAGTGTCCAGGAACTGTCCTGCAAGATGTTCATACGATTCAGGATCCGTGGTAAGGTGCCTTCTTGGGTGATGCCAGAGCGGTTATTTACTTGCCCGAGTACAGCAGAATTGGGACGCTATTTTATCAGAAAAAGAACCATTAATTGCAGCGACACACTCTTACAAAACATGGCCTTTCCTCTTTGCTCTAGTGATCCCTGTTTTTCATAATAATTAACATAGCTTTGGAACCATGAAAAACATGAAAATGGTGAAAAACATCAAACATCACCAAGGCCAGCGTTTGTAGTAGTAACCTTGCCTTCAGCGTGTGGTGTTGCCTTCGTCAGGGCAAATTGGCTTGCCGAAACGTTGGCTCGAGCGACACTTGTTCTTTTGCATCGTTTTCAACCGTCCATTCATCCCTTCAAGCCATGATCTTGTGAAAATTATGTAGTTGTTTTGGAATGTTATTCGCTATAATATATCCTCCTTAGAGAACATGTTCAGGCATCGGTAGCGGCAATATGTTGTCATGCGCAAGGACACTGCCTTCCGGGCCTGCTTATTCAGCACGGAGAAACGTAATAAAGGAAATAAAAGGCGGGGCACTGTTACCCAGACGCACGTCTATTCAGACGCTTCGTTTGGGAGCAAAGGGACCTCATGGAGAAAAGAATACGTTAAGAGAGACTGCTCTCGGCACACCATCTTTAAGGAGCCCAACAAGATAGTTTGGTAAGTCATCTTCCACGCTCTCAACGCACGCGTTTACGATCAAGCGATCTTGGCTACTGGAAAAGATTTTGGAGAGCATTCAGTTTGGGTAAAATACGTAGTTAGTATTACTAGGTGTCGTAGCGAGGGCGAACACGCAAGATAGGTTCAGTGATCTCTTCCATGTGGCAAGGGTCACATACAGCTTGTCCTTCATTCCGATGCCTAACAGCGGCATCCCTACCACTCGAATTCTTTCATACGCGCATCGCGCTACCTGAACAAATGTCCTGACTGGAATATCGCTGTGTCGTAGTAGCCATTAAAATATTATGTCGCACGCTTTCGCGAGCTTGATGGTCAGAATTATTTTATTTTTCGCAGTTCTTCCTTCATCATGTTAAGCAGGGCAAAGAGTGAAGCTCCAAATGTTGCCTCGCGGTCGCAGGCTGCGACCAATTTGCGGGGTGTTCCACAAGATGTCTTGTAGAGGACTTCTGGGAACAGCAAGCTTTGCACAACAGCTTAAGTTTCATGGCTTTCACTGTCGCTTGTATAATTCTAAACTTCCTGGACAGGCGGGCAAGGCGGGTGACGTGCGCTTTCTAGTTAGGAAGGCGCACCTTATAGGGTTATCTTCGCAGAAGGCGCATCACATTCTCTACCGCACATACGCATGCGCTGTTTAGCCAGTCTGGGTGTATGTATGTGTGCATTTTCTTTTCAGTAAACTGAGCTGCGAGTCAGCGCCTGTTTCTACTCTTCCCTGCGTCGGCGTCTCTTTTGTGTGCGCTGAAGTAAGCATCCATTATGAATTTACACCCAGCTTTCGATCCTTCTGCAGTTACGTAGGCGTCACGTAAATGTTCACACTCACTTTTTTCTAGCGCCAGCGACGACGAAGGGGAAAACACTGCGCTGTATCAGCGGCAACTCCATTGTGATACCTCATGATTCTACGCTGTGGTGCTTTGCTTACTCCCAGTCCATCCCGATATGCACATCGACGCATTTAAACTACCTTAATCCATTGTGATTTGAATGCCTACCCTCAATTTGCCCCAATTCCCTTCCATATGCGCGGTGGGGTGCACTTAGAGAAACGCCTGCAAGAAGAGATGACGGTTAAGTGCACGTGTGGTGGGCGACGCGCGCTGGATCCAGGCTGTGTCGGGGCGCTGGAGGACGCCATAGGCGCGGTTCGCAGGCTGCCCCGGATTCAGTGGCTGCAGAGATTAATACACCATAAACTGCCCTAATCACTATTTCTATCACCACAATTTAAATTTCTGCGGCCTAAGTTATCCCTACTCCACCTCGATTTGCTCGTAAACGGCCGCGGGTACTGAACCTGACACCATCCGAAGTACTGTTTCTGAGAACGTCACCGATAACTGTTTGCTGTGTGTTCGAAGCATATTTCGCAGCATCCTTGTTAACACTCGCGCCTAGACCATGGCGACTGATTTGTTGACTCAAGAGACAGATAGGACTTGCCGCCCAATAGCAGCGTCGCTTCCTGAGTGCTCGGTCTCTATATTTATCCGAGCAATTGCAAGTCCACCTTATAGCGGTGGAAGCACTGCCAGAGCCCGGAAAGTTTCGTTTCGTTACTGTTTTGAGTATTGACGATGGCTCCTTAAGATTCAACTCGGGCTTTTTGACTTCAGAGCGCCGAGCGATAATCAATAACGCAAGAAATATGTCGGATGCGTGATCTGTGGGAAGAGACAGGTCCTCGGAAAGAAAATTCGGTTCGCAATGCAGAGTAACTGTCTCACGACCGAGGGCACCTCAACCGGAACACTCACAGGGGAAGAAGAATGAAAGAAGCCGTGGAAAGGGGACTCCACATTTTCCAGACAGGACATTACCAACACCATCCAGTGCCGGGACGGCGCACGTCTCTCCGCATTAGAAAAACCGGTAGGTGCTCGGCGGCTCTGAGAATCTAACCCAACGTCCCGCAGCGTAGGCGGACGCTCTAACCACTGGTCCTCCGATGCGGTTTCCGATGTATGTATGTATGTATGTATGTATGTATGTATGTATGTATGTATGTATGTATGTATGTATGTATGTATGTATGTATGTATGTGAGAGAGTGAGTAACAGATAAATACTATCGATGTGATAATCTCTGTAGCAGAGACATCTGCGCTGTAAGTGGAAGCGCGTAGGAGTGGTCCTGGGCAGGTGCACAATGTCTCGTACTGCGAACTCTGATGTGAGCGGATATTATTGACGCCGAAATATAGACGCTGAGATAACGTGGGACAAAATCATAGCGAATGTTGCTCGGGCCTAACCACGTTTACCATCGGAGAGGGCGCAACACGGACACTGCGAGAATTTTGCTCGCCTGAATCGTCCATTTTATGGGATGCAGCCGGATCACTGTCTTACCAGGATTTGACAGCAAGATGGCGTTATATTTGGTGTAGTTCCTTTTTTCAGCGTCATCGTACAGCTTCTCGAACTCGCCGAAGTTAGTCACGTTCACCCTGCGAGAGAAGTGTTAGTCGTTAAGTCAACCATGTCGCCGTATAACGTGACCACAAAATTTACCTGAAGCCTTTTAGCGAGAAAGATGTTTCGAACTTGACGAAAGTACGGTTCATTTCGCGTGTCACATCCACTTTGCACTCGATATTAGACGTCTCGGTCGTGAGAAAAGTCCAAGTGGCCTCAGAAGTGTTGAAGAACTGCAATAAAAGGTTAGCACATAGATTATAGCAGATTTTTTTTCTGCGCAAGATAACTTCATCAAAATGGGCCTATGGCGAAGAAGTTCCAAATTCATCTGTTAATAACTGATGCTGTTTTTAGGCATGAAACCACCTATGATTATGAAACATGCCTCGTTGTAAAGGATTCCGGAGTAATTTTTGCAATAGTAGAGGATTACTGAGTAATTTTGCCTAACTGGGGATTTTTAAAATACACGTAAATCAATGTAAACGGATTTGTTTTTGCATATCGCATCCATCAAATGCGGCCCCCGCTGCCAAGGAGGTTTAAAAAGAAATGCTGGAGTGTTAACACCTGAACCTTACCGCGACTGGTGAAGCCGGCGTTTGCCTATGATTCAGCCCTAAAACCTTGCCATAGTGTCCAGGAATCAGTATCATTCAAATCGTTCTTGTTCTGCTAAAAACTCTAGACTAATTGTAATGTAAAAGCGCGTTGTTTTGGATCAATAAAGTACCATTTACCGAGAATCAATGCCACGATAATGCAGACAAATTTTCGCGGCGGTCTAGTTTCACCCCAGCACCTGTAGCACAAAGAGGCACATCAAGCAGTGTCCGTCTAGCAAAGCTGACCGCTTTAAAGGAGTTAAGAAGCGTGAGGAACGACAGTTTATTAAGTCAACGTTTCGGTCGGAGGGGCTCCGACCGAAACGTTGACTTAATAAACCGTCGTGCTCTAAGAGGCGCATCGTCAATTCTGTTATAAACTAGCGGCAACCCAAACTATTTTTGCATATACAGTCTTATATATATATATATATATATATATATATATATATATATATATAGGCACTGGATCTTGACTTGCAATGAAGTGCCGGTGGGAGATTTCACTTGTGCATAGTTGAACCATGAGTATTCGTAGCGTGCGCGTTAACTAAATTAATCCGGAACTCGGCACGATCTACGATGAACCTCCGAGCTTCGCCCACTCATCATCATTCACTCCGTGGATATGCTGTAATTTTTTTTAAATTTTACACCTCCTGGCCCGCTGCATTCCTTTGCAAATTTGTTGTTCTTCCACAGGCTTTCGTAGCGTACTTGCATTGTTCCTTACTGTTTTCGCAGCGGAATTCATATTTACATTCTTCTTAAATTGCTAAAGCGTTTCTCCTGCCAGCCATGACGTATCTCGCCTGCCTTCGCAGCTGTGCCGCTGAGTGTCACAGAAGCACCAGTACTTCATGTTTACCTTGCGGCAATCCTCGAACAATATCCCTATGCGTAAGGTGCGGTAGCTTTTCACGCTAAGCTACGCACATTCAGGCATGCGCAGAAAAAAACAGTGCCTATTACATCCAATGCTTCTACGCCCAGACACTTTGCAGCCTTGCACTGAAAAATTATAACAGCAGTATCACACACGCCGCAAGCACTCAGGGTTGTGTTTTACTGCTCTACGTATAGGGCTAAAGGCTTGCCGGCCACGGAAGCCACATTTGAATGAAAGTGATCTACGAAAATACTCCTGGTGCCTATAACGGCGCATGCATTCAAATTCTGATAGTCAAAACCATTGCTGAATGTCCCACTATTGCGTGCCTTGTAATTATTTTGAGTACTTGAGCATGCAGAATGATACTTTCGAACTTCAGTTTCGGCAACGTGAAGCGTCAGTGAAGTACTGGAGATTACGTAACACTATCACTACAAATTGCAAGCACCATCTATTGAACAATAAGTAGCCACCATAACAGATAGATAGATAGATAGATAGATAGATAGATAGATAGATAGATAGATAGATAGATAGATAGATAGATAGATAGATAGATAGATAGATAGATAGATAGATAGATAGATAATTCGCTTTCATTTTAAGGCGATCGCGTTGTGTAGCTCGTGTCGCGGAAAATCCAGTGTGCTTGTCCGTGTCGGCGTCGATGTGCCAGTAGGTGTGCACGGCGGGAATAATCATCCCGGACAACCACCGTTTCTCAAACCACCCGACCACGCAAGCCCTCCGCCACAGCACAGGGACATTCCTGAACAAAATTTGGTGTGCCAACGTGTATTCCTTCAGAAAAACGTAAAACACGATTAGACTAAATCCTACCCACACGATAGTTCGGACTGTATTTTGAAAGAACAAGAAAACAAAATTATAGAGCACTTAACGTACTGAGAAGGTCAGGCGAACGGGGCCCTATGACGCATGTAGGAGTGCTCCACTCTTAAAATTCTCTGCCTTTCAATAAAGAGCTCTCTCTCTCTCTCCACTCTTAAAGGCTAAACTTAAGCTTCCTCCAACTTTTTAAAACCCATATGTGGAAATCCATGAACAAATCGCCAAATACGATTTAGAACAGGGAATGTCGCAGGAGCCCCAACGTTTCGACAAGCGGACTTGTCTTCGTCAGGGCGGCAACTGCCTTCTCCAGCATTCGTTTATGTACGACTTTGCACACTCTCCCCCGTCCTCAGAAAGAGAGGAGAAAAAGAGCAGCACGTGCGAACAATAAAAGAAAAAAAAAAGGGGGGGGGGGGCTGCAGGGGTATTTGGGTGACAGGTGTTAGCGTGACTAATATAAATGGCAAGAGCGAAAGCTTCCAAAGAATCCGCTCCTTGTGCATATCCTGCAGATGCATTGTGTGCGCAGCGCTAGAAAGCAGGATGAAAAAAGGAACACACGCTCGGAACAGAAGTTGCTCCTATGGCATGTGTCCCCCCCTCCACCCTCACATCACCTGCGCCGCACCAACGATGCACTTCACCGAAAGCTTGTGGCTAAAAATGTAACTACACTGTGTAACGTCGTTGTTCTCGTCGAACTGGATGGGGGCTCCGCCCTCCTTGGGCTCCGCACCTGAAAGTAGACTTTCTGGGAGAAACATTGTTAGTTTGTGCATACCTAAACCACCTTTTGGTTGCACAAGGCGCGCAAGTACATGTACCAAGGACGTTTAAGATAAAAGCTGGGTTCGTACTTACTCGTTTAATATTGGCCCGATCTTCTCGTATCGGTTTCGATATAATGCGCCCTCCTTCCTGTTGTTTCGTCGTCGGGAGCAGCAGAAGAAACGCGAAGATTATCGGCGATGCCTCCATGATCTTTCTTGGAATCATCGATGCAGCCTTCTTGCTGTTCATGAAGGTGTTTTATACAGCGGAGAAGTTCAGTCGTCCTACAGCGGGCAGAGAAGCACCGTTTTAGTTTGTAATCTCCCGTTCTTCGTGAATATACCATATCCACGACGCGAATTCGCGCGCCACAAGTGTCTCGCAGTATATGCGATCTAAGCGAGGACACCGATGAAAACCTAGCTTCCGCCTGACGCGCCTGCCACATCCGCCATCTGTTTTCTCATAACATTATGGAATTCCAGCGGACGACAATTGTTATGCTTTGCTCATACACCATCGGTTGTCGGAGACGCATCTTGCTCCGCTATTGTCTTCCTGTCTCGGCTGCTGCTTTTTCTGCGTTGCGTCGAGCAACGAAATGCGACGGCAACTTGAAGTCTCAAGCAATTGTGACTACGTGATTACACAATCGAGGCAGGACGTTCGCTTACATTGGGGTCGTTTAAACGACTGAGGAAACGCGAAGCGGTTCCTCCGAATACTTCTGCAAGTTTGCGACAAGTTTTCGGTCCGTGTTGCGAGCGCGAACTTGCTTCTCAAAACCACTCAGTAATCCACCTGTATGGCGAAACAAAGACTTTGTGCCATGTTGTTGAACATCTTCCCATATAAAAACACTGCGGTGCCCTGACTCCCGTCGATTATGTGGAGAACAATGGTACTCAAATGTTAGACGTGCCTTCGTCAAGTCCTAGCCCCACAACATAATATTTCTCTGCCGTAATAACACAGCCTGCTGCCGCACATTCATTTCTTAAATGCTGACATCACACTTGTACTTACTTACATCATTACTTGCACAACATCCTACCATTCACAGCATTACCATTGAACAATGCAAGAAACATGGATCTTGCTGCAGTTCCTCTCTCTACATTTCGTGTTTTGTACGTAGTGTAAGCAGTGGTGACATCCGCGTCCAGGTGCGTTCTGGAAGCAGGGCTTTTTCAACAAACCTCTCAATTTGATTTGCACTCACAATAGCATTTTTGGTGCGTCCTTCGGCGCCAGAGATGTAGCGCATTGTGGCACATAAATAAAGTCGAGCAAATGGCAAATGCTACGGCGGACAAAACGAACCGACTAAAGCCGGTGGTGATGATTCATCATGTAGAACTGCGATCAAAATTTCGAAAAGAAAAATTCCCATTGTTGTTCAGCGTAAGATGATGGAGTTCGCTCTTCGTGCAGAGGCTTCTTATGATAAATATGGCTGCTGTTGTATCAAAAAGGTCGTGATTTGAGCATCCCTGCTTCTCCGTTTCCGCAAGGTAATTCTCGCGGATTTCTTGTTTATTTTCCAAAAGACTTATCAACTTTTTCTTTAACTTTGGCTAAGTAAGGGCAGTGCTAGACGGACGTGGATAACTGGCCTCTACAGCCCATGTCGTGAGCACGGCTAAGCGTCCGCGGGGATAGGGGAAAAGGACTGCAAGGGATAGAAAGGAAAGGAAAACCACAGTGTAGGGGCTCCGGAAATTTAGACCACCTGGGGTTCTTTAACGTGCACTGACAACGCACAGTACACGAGCCTCTGGCATTTTCACCTCCATCGAAAATGCGTGCGCCGCGTCCGGGACCGAACCCGCATTTTTTGGGCGGCAGACGGGGGTTCGGTCCCGGCCGCGGCGGGCGTGTCGCGGCTTCGCCACTAGGAGACGCAATGTACCGGTTTCAGTGATTTTTTTTAATTCGCGAATGGAATACTCGCGATTCCACGAGTACGAATAACGGTCTTTCCAACATCACAATGATTCAATCCCACGCATCGACTAGTCACCTTTCCCTTTAGGCAAATGTAATAAGTACCTTAGTACACATCCTCGAAGACACCTTGTGAAAATTTCTGCAACGACTATTATTCGATTTCTAACATGAAAGTGTTTTATGCCGGTGTCCACCAAGAAATCACTAAATCCCTCACGTACTTCCGTAACTGAATTGCATATCTTAAAAAAAGTGAACATAGATGTTCAACGAAAAAGTTGCACTTGCTCGTACTCGAACCCACATTCACTCGGGATTTGACAAAAGGAGCTGGACGCTATGCCGATACACCAGAGCAACATTGCTCCTATTGGGAGTAGAAGGGCCTTATATCTTCACCACATCGCTTTACAACTTTCATCGAACTGTCGTCTTGTCAAAATAAAGGTGTTTAGTACAGTGAACTATAGTGTTTAACAAGCAAAAATACGCTTGACATCGCCACCCATCCATTGCACTCTTGATTCCCTTAGGTTCGCTGCGGTGATGCCGACATCTAGGAACTCTAGAGCGAAACAGATTTTCGTGCTGATGCGCGCCGGCAGGCAGCGCTTCGGTAGTCTTCACGCCTCAATCACCGCGGTAGTTGGGGGGGGTGGCGGCGTCGTCAAGGCGCGTTCCTCGGGCAAAGTGCGAACGCGGCCGCTACAAAACTTAACTTGCGTGGCCAGGCGTGTTGAGTTGCGGCGCGCACTGCTCCAGGAACAGAAGAAGGACCGTCTACAAGCAGCTGATTCGCTTTTCGCTGCTGTGAGGTGTGTGTTCACAAAACGATCCGCTGATAACCCGTTCGCTTTTGCCTGCAAAGTTTCACAATTTGCGGACGCTCCTCGTTTATAGCAGCTATACAAAGCACCGCCGCCTCTTCTACGAGACTCCTTTTTGGCAATAGCTTTTGATGACATGTTATTTAATATGGATAAATGTGTCAGTGAACCATGCTTTGGAAACAGTTATAGCATGCAAGACGACAGCCGTGTAGCTAACAATTTGCTGAATTCATAATTTTTCGTTCCTAAACAGCGCGCATTTCAACGTGAAAGCGACGTCGCTACCACTTAGGAGCTTGCGTTCAGGCGAAGTCATTTGTGTTTCTACGCACGTACTACAATTTATTTGATGCTAGAAGCGCAACATCACTCTAGCAAAGTGTTCTTGGTAAGTCGCATGCATTATTCATAGGAAGGTGGTTTCCTTGTTGTCGGGCCCACTTGAAGACGCCGATGGCTCGGAGTCCGTGCTGTTTTTCGAACGCCGCTGTCGAGGTTTCCCGCCCACTGTCACGTTTTTCGAGGGCTGGACCTGTGCGTAAGCCTTCCTCAACAGGAAGCTGCAAGTCATGCTTGCTGAGTGTGGTTTTCCTGCGAAGAGTGAGCACTGGAGTGAATAAAGTGGAACTGATGAGCACAGACATAACTATTTATACAGTCGAACCTCATTATCACGAAGTAGCCTCGGGACTGCATATGACTTCATTATGTCCGATATTTATTTTATTCGTAGATATAAAAATCGGGTCTAACAAATAGGCATTCTGGTTCGCGCAACAATCCCAGATACAAAAGAAATTCAGACATCTCCACGAAGTGAACCTTGACGAGTGGGCGAGGCACAGGGATTGTTCGGCGTTACCGTAAATAACCCGTGACATTGCCCGCTCATGCACGTAAATCGGTGACAAGGCGTGTGTATATTTTCACATGCGTTGTATTACTGCTCCTGGTCTTTATGAGGTACCTGCGCTCCCACGTCGTATATCGTGCCGAGTTCCGGATTGCCTTTAGTTAATGCGCACGCTGCGAATCCTTGTGGTTCAGCTACGCACAAGAGAAATCTCCCACCGGCACTACATTTCAGGTCAAGATCTAGTGCCTATATGTACGGGGTGGCCGGTGAACGGTTGTGCAGCGCAAGCAGTCGGTTTTTTTTCAGTCAGGAAAGTCGCTAGCAGACGCTACCTGCATCAGCGTTGTCCATCGCGGGCGAGGGCGCGTTCTCGTTCCTTGCGTTCATCGAAGAAAGAGCGTTTCCATAGTCAACGCGCGCCGTTCGCTCTCTCTCACGAGAGAGAGAGAGAGTGAGTGAAAGAGAGTGTTTCGCCTCTAAAAGTCGTTATTGAGGTGATTTGGTAATCGGGAGTTTCTCCGTGTGGCGTGCCACCTCTTCGCCATGTCCGCGGCTAGCGGAATCACGTGACAACGCCTGCTAGTCTTCTTTTCTATCTCCATGCCTAGAAGCTGGGAGAAGTCTGAGTGTGAACACATCCGATAAATTTAACCTTGTCTAACATATTAAAGGGCAAATTAAAGGGCAAGTCATCACCATCTTGGCGAGGCAAGATGGTGACGACTTCGGAAGGATAATAACGTAGCAAGTAGCGAGTCTATTCTGCATGTAATCGGACGACAACTGAAGTTTGACTGCTAGAATGAAAACAAGGTTGTGAGTGATGGTTCCCTTCTGCATAGCGCATAAAATGGCACATTAAGCTACACACCGGAGAACGAATAACATTCCTCATGTGTGGCCTACACTAATAAAAAAGAAAATGTAACAAGACTAGAATAATGTATTGAGGAGTGTTTAGACTTGGCAGCTAATTAATGCGGGTATTTAAGGGCTTCCTAGCCGGCGAATCAATTGCGTCATGCATTTCTGTGACTCAGCCTAAGTAAGCGCAGTCATGCTTGTTCGGACCCGATTAGTTTTATATCTATCCTGGTATTCCTAACTGCGAGTAGATAATCTTCAACGCGTGCAGGTGGAGAAGAAAAGGTTTACATTCCTACATATCGGTAAGTTTTTGTGCGGGAAAGAACATAATGCATGCAGTGAAAGATAAGCAGGGCAACATCGTTACTAACTTTAGTGGCATAACCAAAGTGGCCGAGGATTTCTATTCCGAACTATACAGCTCAAATAGGAGTCTCCCCACCATGAGTGTATTAAATGCCGAGCAGGACTACGAAATCCCATGCGTCACTGCGGACGAAGTTAGGAAAGCAATACAGGGCATGTCCCGCGGAAAAGCGGCTGGAGATGACGGCATAACCACCGACTTGATCAAAGATGGCGGAGACTTCCTTATTGGAAAGCTCGCGACACTATACACTCAATGCCTCAAAACTTCAAATGTACCCGAAAGCTGGAAAAACGCAAATATTCTATTATTACATAAGAAGGGAGATGTTAAGACTTGAGGAACTACAGGCCGATTAGTCTACTCTCAGCACTTTACAAAATATTCACAAAGGTTATCTCAAACAGAATAAGGGCCACACTTGAATTTAATCAACCGAGAGAGCAAGCAGAGTTCAGAAAAGGATACTCTACCATGGACCACCTGCATGCGGTCAATCAAGTAATCGAGAAATCCGCTGAATACAACAAACCCCTCTATATGGCTTTCATAGATTACGAAAAGGCTTTCGACTCGGTAGAGATACCAGCAGTTCTGGAGGCACTACATCGTCAAGGAATATGTGATAGCTATATAAACACAATAGCCAACATCTATAAAGATTCTACAGCCACCCTGCTCCTCCATAAGAAAAGCAGAAAAATCCCAATACAGAAAGGTGTCAGACAGGGAGATACAATTTCTCCCATGCTATTTACTGCATGTTTGGAAGAAATCTTCAAAAGGTTAGACTGGGAAGAGACAGGGCTCAGGATTAACGGCGAATATCTGAGTAACCTGCGATTTGCAGATGACATAGTACTCTTTAGCAATGACGGCGACGAATTGCAAAAGATGATTGAAGACTTAAGCCGAGAAAGCGCTAAGGTAGGATTAAGGATGAACATGCAGAAAACAAAGATAATGGTAAGTGGCACGGCGAAAAAACGTCTATTCAAGGTCGAAACCCATACATTAGAAGTCGTAGAAGAATATCTGTACCTAGGACAGCTACTTACTGGAGAACCCACCCATATAAAAGAAATCCACCGTAAAATAAACATGGGATGGCGCGCATACGGCAGACATTCACAACTCATGAACGGAAACCTACCACTATCACTCAAACGGAAACTATATAACTACTGCATCCTGCCAGTACTGACTTACGGATCAGAAACCTGGAGAATTACAAAGAAGCTAGAGAGGAAGTTAAGAACCGCGCAGCGGGCGATGGAACGGAAAATGATAGGCGTTACACTAAGGGATAGGAAGACAGCCGAGTGGGTCAGAGAACAAACGGGGGTCGCCGACATAATGAACGATATTAAGAAGAAAAAATGGACATGGGCAGGCCACGTGATGAGAAGGCTAGATAACCGATGGACAGTTAGAACGACGGAATGGATACCAAGAGAGGGTAAGCGCAGCCGTGGGCGGCAGAGAGTAAGATGGGGGGACGAAATCAAGAAATTCGCAGGCATCAAATGGAATCAGCTCGCGCAGGACAGGCAAGGATGGCGAGGATTGGGAGAGGCCTTCGTCCTGCAGTGGACATAAAATTGGCTGATGATGATGATGATGATGATGATCATATTAAAGGGCAAATTAAAGGGCAAGTCATCACCATCTTGGCGAGGCAAGATGGTGACGACTTCGGAAGGATAATAACGTAGCAAGTAGCGAGTCTCTTCTGCATGTAATCGGACGACAACTGAAGTTTGACTGCTAGAATGAAAACAAAGTTGTGAGTGATGGTTCCCTTCTGCATAGCGCGTAAAATGGTACATTAAGCTACACACCGGAGAACGAATAACATTCCTCATCTGTGGCCTACACTAATGTTCCGTTAAAGTATATTTAAAGGCGCCAGCCCTTGGTGCTTGGTGTGCTATTCATTGAATTGGGTAGTTAGATCAATCCAACCCCATGTGAATAATACCCGCATATCGCAGTCTCACACATTGTAACGCGCAACACCAAAGGCACAGTGACGCAGTCTACAAGGCTGATTCGAAGGACCCTGCAACACTTCTCAAGTAATTTTCTTGTGAGAAAAGTTAAAGAGCTTATGGCGTCACGAAGCGCCTACATCTCATTTTTTTATATCGCTTCGATATTAGCAATGTTCGAGCGCCAAGTTCGAGGAGAAATATAGCGTACGAGCGCGTTCACACTCCTTTCGTCGCGACCAGCGCGCTGGAAGTTATGCAGCGGAGGGAAAGGGAGGGGGAGTGAAAAAAGGGGCAAGAAACCATGCTATCGCGCGTCATGACCTTGAATATCGTCTTTTTTTTTTTCTCGAAGGTATTCCCTTTTATCCAGTGACGACAAGCTTGTAGCCTAGCTGTGTTACTGTTACGTCACTGTGGGATGTGGCACCACCCTACGGCATTCACGGCAACTGCGCACGATAATCAGCCTATGGTAGTTCTCCCAACTACTTCGTAGACCGCACCAGTTATGGCCTGTTTTGTTGAGAGAAACGGCGGGCGCTTTCCAGATGTATTTGTGAAACCTGACTGCGAAATCTGCTTGCATGTGTACAGACAGAATCCTCCATGATTAATCGGCGGCGGTTTTTTCGTTATGTCCGAAATGTGTTTTAGGGCCCCATTAATGTAAGTACAAGCAATGCAAGGCTCATTTTAGTCGTGCACAGGCTTGGCGACAGTTACGCCTCGCTCACTTTTCCTCCACGGCAGTGGCCGCGCTGGCGACGTTCTTGTCCCTGTAGCCGACCACAAGAAGAAGCAGCAGGGCGATGAGGAGGCTGCCCACCATGAGACCACCGCCGACTATCATGGTCAGCATGCGGTCCCTGTGGCAGAACACCGTCTCATCCGCCAGCCGTGGGCGACCACAGGCCTCCGAAATCTTACTGAAAGCATCGCGGGCGGCGTTTCGACTCTTCGTACGTGTGACCGGTGGCTCGACCGCGGCTCGCTCGTCCACTGGGACACGCGTCCTCGCTGCAAAGAGCGGCAATACACGAAGTGTACTGGACTCCTAGCTGAATCAGTAACTATACACTTCGCACCCATGTTACAGAGCTTCCAACCCAACATGTAATGCATTCGGTAGTAAGAGCTACGAGAGTTGGTATGGGTACAGCAGGATGTACGATTGGGCTAGTTGGTACGTGATCGTTCTGGTGGGTTGGGACGCACACAGAAAAAGAAAAACGAACGCCGGAGATAGAAAAGACAACTTTTCCTTTCGAACAGAGACGTCCCTCTTCACTACCTCCAGTTGCACACTGCTTGACACACTGTAATAACTAATCATGCGGAAAGGAATAGTAGACACCCTGTACGTCACAGCTAAAACCACGTACCATGCTCAGAGATACCATCGTTCAAACAAGCAGCTAGAGCAAGCGCATTAGGAAGGACAAACGGAAATCTCGTTTTGGACCAGCTAGGCAAGCGGAATATCACAGCGCGCGAGTTTATCGTTTCTTGACTTTCTTATCACGCGCTGTTGCTTGGCCCAATGCGACGGCGGAAGTCTGGAGGCAGCATTAATGTTCTTTTTTCTTCTGTTCTCCTTTACGTTCCTCCAAGTTTACTAAAGCGAATACTACCGCATTTACATATTTCGGAATGTCATTGGCGTTGACCTAAAGCGTTCATGTTGACCTATTCCTTAGCGAACGGCATCAATATCCACGCCGCCAGCTTTATTTTTTCTACATGCGAAGACGTCTCTGTGTCATGCCAGAGATTGCTTTGGGGGTTTTGCCCAGCACCCAGTACCTACCGACGTGCGGCTCTGCAGGCAGATCGTAGGTCTCCTCCTGTTTGTCCCCTACGTCAGCTTCGCAGGAGCAAACATGAGAATCCTCGCCCGTCACCTCCGCCTGGTCTGTCTCCGTGTCGGTTCCGGTCGAAGTAGTCGGCTTTCCACTGCGCGCTCGGCAAGCGCATCGGCAGCATGTCGTCTTGCCTGTTAAGCAAGTGCACACTATGCAAGTGGACGCCTTTCGAGCGAGAACTCTAGGAAAATATGGTTAGTCGCGTAATAGACAGGGACTTGAGAACAAGACAGGACCAATAGCGTGACACGAACGCTAGCGTTGACAGTGTCTATAGCACAGAACACGGGCCGATTAGCATGGTGCAGTGTTCTTCGCCAGCCCCTGTTTGTTACGCTAGTCGTCACGTTTTATTGTGTTCCTTATCAACCAGCTCAACTGTCAGCTTTTGCAGGATTCTGAGAAACGAGAGCACATATTTCACTATTACAGTAAATAGCCAATTTGGAACACGAAGCATCAACGTGGCACCATGGTTAGTGCGCGGTCCTTTAAATTTCCCAGCTCGAGAAATGCAACATGTAACTCTGAGCTTCTCTTCCGAGGTATCCACGGAGCTTCCATCAATGACGCCAACTTCGATCCACAAGCACTGCGCAGATCCCTCGGTTCAGAGCTACTAACGTTTCCATAAATTTATTTTATTTTATTTGCAGAGACACCGCAGAGTGCATGGCCTTAGCTGGAGGGGAAAACACCAGCTGATAAACAGCAATAAACTCCAGTCAACAACAAAAACGATAAACAAATCAGCGAACAAGCAGAGTTTCTACTAGAGCTTGCAGATATCCCTTAAAACGGCTATCCGGATCGACCGGAGGGAAATTAATCCGGTCTCGAATATTGGTTGTCCGTTTATTCGGCTTTCTGGAAACGAATATCTAGTACAGCCGGTTTTTATAAGCGGTTAGCCGGACATACGCATTCGCGGCTCAGCGGTTTTGTCCCTAAACCGGTTTGATGTTGCTGTAATACGTTGTACTGCATGGGTTGCTTCGCATGACAGCGTATAGTGAGAAGTTTCCGAAAAAAATTACAAATTCCGTGCCATTGCATGAAAGTGTTTCTAATGTTTCCATACAAACATCCTTCCGCCACGAGCCTTATTTCTCTTTTTTTTTGTCTGTTGCACTCTGTTGTATTTTTGCATCAAAGCAATGTCATAAATTAATCGTAGTTGCTATTAGGGTTTGCTGCTGTAACACTTGAACGAACAATCACAACAGGCAGATGAGAATGTGCTCTTGCTTTTTCGTTGTTTCTCTTATCGCACGTTACAGCGAAACCGTACTCATCTTCACGTGAATTCGCGACAAGGTCAATTGCAAGAAAGACGTAGTTTTCAAGCGCATTTTAATACTTTACCATGCCATCCATTAGGATCTTACAGGCGCTGCTGCCAAGTATTCAAATGTATAGGCACCTAAGTGCTCTGTCTTCAGAAGACGGGGATGTACCAGGATGTTACAGCAGGCTTTCACTATACAAGGTGTTTCAGCTTACTAGCGCCACCCTATAGAAAAATCCACGTGCGCGTTACGGAAATGCAACTTAGTATCACTCAGTGTCGTCTTGAACCCATCAGACTTGAACCCCTCAGATATTGACCTCAGGCCATTATTTATTATTGCTTAATTAGTGAACTTTAAACGCTTACTTTTAACGCAATACGTGCAGTGTTAAAGAGCTAAAGCATGTTATGTAGTGTCGAAATAATGTATCTTCACACTCTAATAAGTGCAATCCTTTCCTTCGAGCAGCTATTTTCTTTGCAATGTCTCGCGTGAGAATGGATACACCAACGCACACCACGCACGCTTACCTTGGCTCTTCCTGCGTTCTCGTGCAGTAGTGGCGAGGCGGCTCTTGGCCGAGACCGGAAACAGCCGGATCACTATGGGCTCTACAATCTGAGCCGGCGATCTTCTTCCGACACTGGTGGCGACGAGCGCCTGGTGTAAATAGACAGGAGTAAAAAGCGTTCACTGTGAAAATTTTCAGTCTGAGCGCGTCGGTTTTCGTTGGATATATCTAATGTAACCGTACATTCGTGGCTGAAAAGTGGTGGCCCAGTCTAGTAGAGTAATCGAAAGGCGTTGGAGTTTGGATCCTTCATTGATGTCGCAATATTGTTAGACATAAGGTGCCTTTATTTCAGGTAAGTATAACGTCGTTATGACGAGCACTGATACAATGAATTATTGCTTATAGGGAACTAGATACGAACTTAGGTTGGTAACGCTTCATTATATGGACATGTATTCTTTTTGCTACGAAACCGGAAACGAGAAAGACGCCGCGGTGTCGGTTGTGACGGAGAAACCTTTGTTTCGCGTAAGAAGCTAGAAAGGTAGCATAAAGAGCCTCATAAATGTGGAAAGACAATTATTCAAAACAACATTTCACATTTAGAACGTTGCGGAAATGTTGGTCAGCGGTCGCAAAGCAAATGCTCATTTAAGTAGCTTCGCCACCAAACGATAAGCAGTGAACCACCAGTGAATTGACCAGGAGGATTAGAAACTACTTCAAAAAACTCCCGACGACTACACCTGCTGAATAATAATACAGCAGAATTCAGGCACCACACATGCACTATGAAAATCCTGGAAGGGACAGCAGGGAACCGCAGCCCGTATTGCAAGAATGCTAACAGTCAAAATTGGCCACCTGAAAGACACGTTCAGGCTGGTACACGCCTTCATGACTAGCACGGTGACTTTACCACTGCCGTACCAAGCACTATAGCAAACCAGTATGTGGAACGCATTAATGTAAACCATGTGCTGAGCGAAGAAGTCGAACAGCAGGCCTCGAGACTTCAGAAGGAGAGAGCTGAGACAGACAGAGACAGGGGGACGGGTGCAAGGGTTATGAACTTGCCACGCCTTATTTATCAGCGGCAAGAAACTCTTATCAGGCGCGGTTCTTTGACACTTGTGCGACCCTCGTTGCTTTCGCTTTCTTTTAATCCTATCTCATTGTGCCAAATTTAAACAAGAATCATTGCACTAAGTTTGTTCGCACACCTCTACCTTTCGTTTTTCAATGTCCACCACCTCCTTGAGCAAGTACCAGTCCCGTAGCCAGGGGGGTGGCCCTAGGGGCCCGGGCCCCTCCGGAAATTTTTGTTGGATGGTATATAGTGTTAACATAGCGTAGTGCTAAAAACATAAAGTTTAGTCTTATTAATAACGTTGCATTCAAAAGGTCACGTAATGTACATATTTTTACTAAACATATATAATGAAAACAGATAGTTTTTCTCAAAAGGTCAAGGCCTTCAGCAAGTAGGGCCCCTCCCGAAAAACAATCCTGGCTACGGGACTGGCAAGTACAACTATAGTTTCGCTATAGGGCGTATATGAAAATTTTTCAGTTCATGATGTAGAACCACCTTAAAAATATACAATACCTTAGAAGATGCAGCGCCCATTCCTGGACCGCTTTCTTCCGACACGCTTGCTAGCAGCCTGGTTTTCATCACAGTTTCCGACACCGGCAGCCTGGTGGGACTGCTCAGGCGCACCACGAGGCGCCCGGGCGACCTGGAGCGGACTTTCTCGGGCGCCCTGGGCTCTTGCGCCGGTCGACTCGGCATCTTCACCGCCACGGGCCCCGCTGCAACGGCGACAGGCGCGACCGCATCGCCAGGGACGACGGGAACGACCACGTCGTAAGAGACTGTGGGCTGTTGGGTGAAAACGCTGTACATGGTGGTTTCTTGTTCCGGGATTTAGCGAAGTGTTCGGTTGGACTGCTGCCGGATTTGTGAAGGGTCTGAAATGAGGTTGAAGCATCGCTGCAGGTAATTTTCTCGGCCAACTTCGTCGATTTCGTGCTATTATTTACACATTAGGGAAGATACAGCATTCCATATCTACATGTGAATATACCGCCTCTAAACTTAAGTTACAGCTGAATAAGCGCTACAGCATTGCATGCCCTACGATGAAATAAGAACTTTAAAGGAAGTACGTTAAAAGACAAAATTACGTTACTTTAGCCCAGTGCATGGCATTGTACTTCAATATGGTAAGGTGTACCCGCTCTTCATTTAAGCCTTCCTATACTGGTACAGGTTTAGGGCGTCCTGCTTGGGGTGATGTTTTCCAGGTGTACCTAAGCATCGGTGACGTGGGACTTGTGTAGGTTTGTATCTGTGTGTGTAAAGGTTGAAGGCCGGGAGGGAGGGGGGGGGGGGGCGGTTGCGTGGGTGCGTTAAAAAAAGTGGTAGAGTTACGGCAGAAGGCGGTATATTTACGTTTTCTAATGGAGCGCCTCGCACGCGCCTGTCTTTTTCACTGCGCCAATATTATAACCTCGCAATTTATACATTAATAACGCGTAGCGGTTCTTCGCATATTGTGAAGGGACTTTGGAACAAACAAGCTATTCGCAGCATAATTAGGGCTGCCGTTATATATATACAATATGCGATTTATATTGCGTGAGAAACGACATATGGGCTTTGAAATGGCGGCAGCTACGGACAGATCGGATTTTTCGATTACTGGCGAGAGCTGCATAGCGCTGAGCAAAACAGGACTGAACAGTGGACAGGCACAGATGAAACGAAGCCTCCTTGAGCCTTGTTTCAGCCTGGACTTTATCAGCTGTTTTTTTTTTTCTCGCTAGCGACATAGTAAATACGTGAGAGTTCCAGCGAACACTCAAATACCGCTTTCACATTCAAAGCTATGACCACATCGCCATGAACACGGTATATGCGGAAATTATGCAAAGCAAGAACGTACCCCACGCGACCTAGTACAGCGAACAGTGGCGCCTCGATGCCAGCAGCAATTATTTTTCAAGCGACAGCAGCAAAGTTTTCCAAGCAAGCAAGCATGCAAGAAAGACTTGCAGGGCTTGATGTATTTTTTTTTCGCGCGGAAAGCAAGAACGATGTGCAAAAATCTTTGATTAAACGTGCGCTACGGCGTAACCGCTTTCCCCTGGCTACCTTAACGACTGGCCAAGCTCCAAGGCGCAGTCGTTACAAAGGCACAACGAGAAATGACGGCACGGCGAGGAATTTCCTAGGATACGAAGGGCGCTCGAGGAGCAGAGTAGCGCCATCTTATTGTAAACAAGGTACGCCTATACCATGACGTGTCCCTTACCTGCCTCGTCGAAGCCACGCACCTTCGTTCCTCACTTTCTTGCTTACTCCTCGAGATCTGCGGATTGCCCACTACGGCGATATGCTGAGAAGGCGACTGATTAATTGACGACGACAACGCTGAAGTACGTTTGTGATGGGTTCTAATCATCATCATCATCATCATGAGCCCATCTTATGTCCACTGCAGGACGAAGGCCTCTCCCAATGTTCTCCATCCTTTCCTGTCCTGTGCGAGCTGATTCCATTTGATGGCTGCGAATTTCTTAATTTCGTCACTCCATCTTACTCTCTGTCGTCCACGGCTACGCTTACCCTCTCTTGGTATCCTACTCTAAACACTCGTTCCTTGATATTGAGACGTCTTCTCCAGGAAAATCCTTCCGCACTGTTACAAGGATTCCTTGACCATTAATTTGCATTAATTATCATTAAGAGATGTCAGTGGAAATTGGTGGGCAAAGAAATCACCATTAGTGACTGTTAACGGTCGTTAATTGTTGCTAAAATTTTTTTACTATTATGTTCCATTAACTTATCTCGAAGTTCTTTTACCACACAACATGAATTTAAGTTGGCATGGGCCGTAGAGCTTGGCCTTCTATCACTCGTGGAGAATACCAACACGTCCTTCCCCAATCAAGCCCGTCAGGTCGTCTAGTGGCTATGGCGCTCGGCTGCTGAACCGAAAGTCGCGGGGTCAAATTCTTTCTACGGCGGCTGCATTTCCATGAAGGCGAAATGTTGAGGCCTCTTCTACTGTGCGATGCCAGCGCACGTTAAGGGAACCCGGGTGGTCGACATTTCTGAAGCCCTTCACTATACGGCTTCTCTCATAATCATATCGTGCTTTTTAGACGTTAAACTTTCTAGATAAATCAATCGATCTGTGGCCGAGAAACGCAGGCTTGCGCCACGCCTGACATTATTATCGTTAATCCTGACGTAAACGACCAGCGAGCAAACGAGACGAAAGTTTTCGATCTTTTGCCGCTCGGGCGTTAGCAATGCCAGGCGCTGAAATTACACATATCACTAGGAACTTCACCTGAAAAGGAGAGTATGTCACTCCAGGGATTTATACAGCACCGCCCCCCCCCCCCCCCGTACACCCCTCAACTGCCTCCAGATGAATCCCCCCTCCCCCAAAACCTTTCCAGCTAACCTATAACTCCGTATCCACGCCTCTCCACGCACTGGTAACACCATGGGTAGCGCCCCGTCCCCCGCCCTCAAATCAAAATTTTTAAGGAAGGGGGGGGGGGGGAGGTATTGGACCCCCCTCCCCCCCTTAATGGTTTACAGCGTGCCTCAAGAAGAGGACTTATTTCAAAAACACTCTTATAAGTGACTTTTTTAGTAGTGTCAAGCCCACCGCAATGACCTAAAAGCATGCGCGAGGGTTTCTACGGTGCTGCCATCGGACATTCAGCTTAATGTCTCAAATTTCCTGTATGCTGACCTCCATCACGGGAAAATTCTGTATGCACCCCTGCAGTTAAAGCAAATGGACGCTCAGGAAGAACAGGAGAAAAGGACAATTGCGCTGACGGTGAAAGATAAGGCAAAGTAGAAAATAAGGAAGGAGTGGTAATGGGAAAATTCCATTTTTTTTTTCATGCATTGGAATGCCGAAACAGTCGAAGCATTGCGCCAAGTATTCTGAAGAGACCATCTGCCTCACCTAAAGAGGCATATGCGGCTGTGGCGCTATGGTAATAGCACGGGCTTTCGGTATAGTACGGGTGCGTAGTTAAAAGGCTGCAGTCGTAATGTTAATTGTTATCTTTTTTGTTATATTCATGCCCATGTACATGGACTTGTCGATGTATTCGCCCACGCGCTGTCAATCGCTAGCCTTCTGGTTAGCTCAATTGGCAGAGCGAGCACCCCAGACAGGTGATGGCCACGGATTTGGACCCCGGGCCAGGGCGAATTTTTCGGCAACTATAGGAAGCTTTCATTCCTGAGAAATCCGCATGGATTTCCTTGTAGCCTTGTGCTACAGAACGGGTGGATGCTAATTTTCCCTTTCGTTATCCTTTTCTATCCAGAACCTTTCGCGCTATAGCTAGGGGAGTACTACTGCTCGTATTTATGATCTCTTTCGCACCTAAAAGACAAGGCGCATAACCATCCAGAAAAGCAGCCCTACGAACTGTGTCTGCTTTGTTTTAAAGCGAAAATGGGGGCGACTGAAAGAGAACGTAGTGACCTCGCTGAAGGCGTCACCGCGAAAGGAAGGAAATGGATATCACGTGCCAGTGGGAAGGCCATGGGCGCGTCCTACCATGGCGAGATATCTATAATAAGCACAGACGTGTGCACAGGAGGAGAAGAAAAAAAAAAGGGAGGGGGGGGGGGAGGGGGTGCCCCTTCAATCGCGTGAAGCTAAATCTTGCCCCATGCCTTTACATTACATCGAGTTTCTACCGAAAGGGCGTCATTGCTCGGGGGTTGAGAGAAGAAAAAGAGGGGAGGGGGTTCTGCGGTAAACCTTCGCCCCCCACCTTCACCCCCTGTGGAGAACTCAGCGCGCGCCTATAGGTCTAAATCTCGTAATTTATGATTGCTAGATTGCTTACAATTGCATGATGCTTATGCAATTGCAATTAACACTTGCATAAGCAATTACTATTCTCTTCAAGGTTGCTACTCCATACGGGTACGCAACACACGAGGTAGGGTTTTCAAAAGAAGGTTTTGCGCAAGGGTCTTTAATAGGTTACGTCGAAGTCTACGCCTATATTCGCAACCGCATTAAGGGACACGTGAGAACTCAATACAGGTAGCAAGGCAGCCTTAGCCTAAGCTTCCTCTGAAGTAACGTCATGTCCTTGTTTCTACCACTACCGAAGCTCTATAGGACAGCCCATAGAATAGCTGCTTGGTCGTTGCACAGAGCACCAGTCTGTGGAAAAGAAACAGGCACCGGATATTGTGGTGCAGCAAGGAATTTGGCTTAATAAAACTCTAATAACCGTGACATAGCGATGCGCTATAGTTCTTTCTGTCTTGATGAAGTGTTTATTTAGTAGCAAACAAACAGTGGCGTGATTTATTCCATTGCACGCATCACGACGGAAGTATCTCCAGGGGCTTGGCCATGGCATGACTTCGATGTCTGGTCGTCGTCGCTATTTCCGCCTAACTTGAGGCAGCACCGGCTCCGTCGCACGTGAAAGACGTGATGGAACGCTCGTTCAGCCAGGGCACGTCGTAGACAATAGCGGTACAGGTGTCCTTTACCTGCAGAGGACAAAATTTCAAACTTCAGGAAAACCAGCTGCTGCACTAGCAGTGCCTGTCCTTTCCTTTCTTTTTGTCTTGCTGCGGTTCATGCGTGCTTTATTATTATTATTATTATTATTATTAGTAGTAGTAGTAGTAGTAGTAGTAGTAGTAGTAGTAGTAGTAGTAGTAGTAGCAACATCTAGAGAATAAATTCACCGATTTTCTTACATGCACAACATTGCGCTCGGTGTAACTGTATTGCGGTGGAATATGTGGCAGCTCTTAAATATCTGGGTTTGACATTCTACAGCGGCAAGTCTTGGCAGCATCGTATTGCCTTTTTATGCGGCAAATTGAGAAGTGTTGCTTATCTGCTTTTCCATATGAAGGGCTTGGTACCCCTTGCTGTAAAGAAAGTTATAGTTCGGGCGCTATAGCATATAGTTTGCTCAGATACGGTACCACGATGTCCGCCTTTTCATCACAGCGCAGGAAAACCCGCATTGATAGCCTATTAAGAACTGTATTATGAAGTGTTGCTTATCGTAATGCATTCTGATAACTCTTCTTGCGAATTAGAATTCCGCACACTTGAAGACTTCTATTACCCGAACTGTTATTATATGTCATACTTCGAATGATGATTTCAAGGAGGCGTGTGTATCACCTCAAATATTGAGCAAGAAGAAAATGTACCCTATTCTTCTATAAGATACACACAAAAGCGAGGAGGAGCGTGTACGTTTCCAAAATTTTCAATGCGTTATTTGAAGATATATTTTTTCAGCTACTTCTATAAAGCTGCTGAAGAAGTTGATCGCGGATTTATGAATTACATCTTTTATTTGCTATTTTTGTGTAATTCATGCGGTATATGGTTGTTGGTTTCTTTGACTCTATATAACCGTTATTAGTGACACGTAATCGTCTGATCTTTGTCAAACATCTCTAGCCATGCCACTTTGTAACCATATCGCTGTACGCGACTCTACCAGGCCTAGTCGCGCAAGTCTTCCCAGACTTCGACAGACACCTTTCATGATTTGCCTTGTGGATGTGTATCAATAAGGTAGTATTATTAGTATTATTATTTACCGTGACCATTTCGTACCAACTGAAGTACCACGGTCCAAGCCAGTTCGTTACCGTTCTATACATTTACTTTGTCCATACCGTTCACACAACAACAACAACGACAAATTCTGCAACGCCCATGACTTGCGTAGTTCTAAGAACTCTGTACCGGCGCTATAGTACTCATACACTCGATGACAATATTAGCCACCCTTTGTGAAAACCTTGGCATCATTACTTTCCACATTCGCGGTTCGTAGCACTTAACAGTTTCTATATCTTCAAATGGACACTAAAGTGAAAGGCCAATTAGAGGTTCAGGCTGATAAATTATATTTAGGGAATTCCATTCTGGGTTTCGCTACACTGTTAACATATTAGAAAAAAAATATTAATGTCTATGTTTGATTTTTGAACTTAGGCGCCAAAACGTCGGCCTTATGACATAGTAAAGATCATTTCCTTTCTTTTCGTAGTTTTGTCCAGTTGGCGGAATTCTTTTTTCCTAAACTCCATATATGTGTCAAGTGTCTGGCTTCCTTGGAACGTAACGCATACCTTATTCATCCGTTAAATAACTGCTCAGGCCTTAGCAGCAGACGCCACCAAAGGCCTAAGGTGTCACGCGTAATACTACGGGAAGCTCAGTTCAGCGTCGACACCTCTATTACTCCCTTTGCGCATTTTATGGCTTACCAATCGTCATCTCTACGTGAAAATGGTGATCTTGGTATTGCAAAAAAGGCGATTTACCGCTGCGTGAAAAGAAAGTCGTTTTTCTCGCTTAAGTGTCCTTTTAATATTCTTGTAAGTGCTCAGAGGAAACGCTTACGTCTCGTGTCTTCGGAGTGCAGTGCTCCTTGCTGTATGTTTCAGTCAGTCCGCAAGTTGACTCGGCCGTGGTGAACTTGATTCGGTAGTTCTTACCGGCAACAACCTGCGTAAAGGAAACAAACAAGCTTACAAACAGGGGCATGCGAGTCACTGCTGATGTCGACAGAAATGCGCCCGCAGAGTTTCTCGAAGCACCATTGCAAAGAACACAAACATAGCAGAGTATTTGATCTGTCTAACTCGTGATGATTGATTATTGTATAGGTAGGGCAAATCTTCGCAATAGAAAGACCTGTTTCTGCCTGTCGTGAGTTAGGGTTCGCCCTAACTACAATGATGGAGGACAAACAGCTTGTCATCAGTGGGGTATAAAGCACGTACCAAACATAAAAGCATTTTTTTTTCTTGCCTAGAGAAACTGCTCGGCATAAATATTATAAAGACGTGAACCATTTTCTTTTCTGGAAAGAAAAAAGAACAGCAGTCTGTGTGCTTTTGAGCGAATTGCCCAACTACTGACCTTGCCGAGAAAAAGAACTTCACGTACATTTGTATAACATCTAAGTTGGCAAAATCTGTTTAGTTCCTCCTTATTTTGTCGTAGTCGCGCAACAGAATGACTTCCTAGATTATCTGAACGCAGTACATACCGAGAGTGTATTTAGTAAGAATAAACCCAGAGTACCCTTCAAAATCTCGAGAACGTGTGAGGAAGGCCCACTTCACAACGTCATGTGTGTGTACATCAAAGAAAGGTTGCCGACTGCAAAGAAGATTGGACAGTGCAAAACAACGCGAAATAAAACTGGACAGAAAAGGCAACGGGGGACGTGCACTTTTTACAGCGAACAGGTACAATCATTCTCTGCGCAGACTTCTATACAAAGAGCGGTGGGGGGTGGGGGAGAAGGGGAGACAAATCTTCGGCTTTTCCAGCCTTGAATGTCTTAAAACCGTGGTTGCGAGAAACCGAAATAACAAACTGATAAGCCACAGAAATATCTGAGCTCATTTCAATCATGACAGTCGATGGGGCAGTGACAAACCGTGGGAGTTCGAGAAGCGTGGAACACGCTCCATAAACATCAAGTGCGCACGGGATCTCTTCACCTGGGCGAAACACGTGTCTTACAGCACTGTCCAAAGGCTAATCCCTCGTAACCTTAAGCAGAAATGTTTGTAGCGAAAGTAGGAACAAATATACCCTAAACTCGCGCATCTCGTTCACTTCTATGTGTACCAGTCTTGTGGTCGCGATGCCTGACTGCAGACCGCACGTAACAGTGTTAGAGGCCCTTGCACTGTGGACTGCCAACACACGTTAACGAATCCCAGATGGCCGACATTGCCGGCTTGTCTCTCTTTCCTATTCTTTCATTCGCTTTCCTTAATCCCCACAGACCTTGAGCCGCGCTTCCTTCAAGGGCTGAAGAGCGTCCTTTCCTTAACGGAATCACGAATTATTATTATTATTATTATTATTATTATTATTATTATTATTATTATTATTATTATTATTATTATTATTATTATTATTAACCCAGAATTGCACTGAGGAATTCGAATGCATGTCTAGCGTCACTTACAGTTGTGAAATCATAACGTGACATGGTCAACAGTTCGGTAAACATTAACGATAACAAAACTACGAGTGGGTTATATCCGCATTGGGCGTGTAGGGGTATGAGGCGGAAGTTTATAAATTACATGCTTTAGTTTGCCAAGCATTTCTTATCGAACTTAAGCCATTTTACCTGTATGTGCCTATATCTTTATCTATAGCACCTAGCTTCTTCGAGCCCTCCTGGTCGTTTCGTTCACCTGATAACTTCGATAATGGGCCATGAATGTATGGCGAACATGAATGATTAATCGAAACGTCACTAACATGATATACTTGTCGTGTGCGTCATGGTTGACAATACGTCAATCATGTGCGATCCCTGGTGATTCCTGGGGTTTAACGTCCGAAAACCACATATGATTATGAGATAAGCCGTAGGGGAAGAGTTCGGAAATTTCGACCACCGTGGGGTTCTTTAACGCTCACTGATATCGCGCAGCACCGCCGCGGCCGGGATTCGATCCCGCGGCCTTCAGATCAGCCGCCGAGTGCCATAGCCACTAGACCACAGTGGCGGTGCTGCCGGTCCGTTTTTTTTTTTTTTTTCAGTACTCTTTTGCTTAGCGCTGTGCAGCTCTCGCCAGTCATCATAACCTCCGATCTCTCCCTAGCAGCCATCATTTGGCTGCAATTGATCTCTGGGCGGCTGCTATCCATTTGATTCATTTGTGGGGTTTAACGTCCCAAAACCATCTCTGATTATGAGAGACGCCGTAGTGGAGGTCTCCGGAAATTTCGACCACTTGGGGTTCTTTAACGTGCACCGACGTCGCGCAGCACACGGGTCTCAACATTTCGCCTCCATCGAAATGCAGCCGCCACGGTCGGGATTCGATCCCGCGATCTTCGGATCTGCAGCCGAGTGCCATAACCACTAGACCACCGTGGCGGGGCGGCTGCTATGGAATCAGGCGATATTATGCATCGACGTGTACCTGAGTCTCCACTTCGAGGATCTCGAGCACCGTGTCGAAGTTTTGCCTGTCGCCGCCGACCTGCTTCGAGACGGCGAAGTGCGCAATCTCCTCGAACATCGGGTCCTCGCCCACTTCCTTCCTTTCCCAGGAACCACGCAACGAGAGACCTTGACAAGTGAAGCCAGCGACCATAAGAACTGCGACAGCAAGCACGACGGCGGCGCTCGACGAACCCATGGTTGCTGCAAGGAGTGTCAATCGAAACTCATCAGGCCACGGTTAGCTGTCGACAGCATCACTTTTGATAGGCACACGCCTGAAGAGCATGGCACATGCGCTTACCACTCAAAAGGAACCTATTTTATTGCACGTAAGCAGCCCCTTATCGGGCTCACACACGTCACTCCCTCAACAAAGGTGTCCTGCCAACGGAGCTTAAGGCCAGTTTATTTATTTGTTTATTTGAAAGTACCTGATACGGCCACCCGAGCATTGAATAAAGAGAAGGCGGAGGGATTGAGAGTCTTAAGTTATACAAAGAAACGGTAACTTGAAATAGGCGCAAAACAAATTATATAAAACCACAGCATGCTAAACGCAGCAATATGAGTAGAATAAGAATACCATAATTGGAGACTAGTATGCCAGAACTAAACGCGAAAGACAACATCAAATAATAAATAAAAGTAAACGAGAGCAAGACGAGCATACAGGTTGCAGGTTACTGGTGAAAGAAAGAACAAAGGGGACGGCAAATAGAATAAAGGTGGCGTGGGTAGACGTGACAACGCAAATCACTTAATAACCCCTGAAAGGACCATTCATATCCTATGATAGGTTCGGCAAAACATGAGTTCGCTGATGATGCTCGCTTTAAATGTTACTGCCCATATTTCAGCGAGTGTGCTTCCGCGACTATGCCTCCAGGTAGGCTATTTCACAGGCGTATGGCACACGGAAGCGCCGGAGAGTTCAATGCGTCAGTGTCACCGTAAATTTGCGTGAGCCTTATGCCATTGCGTAATCTACGTGGTGCGTGCGGTGATGCATGCGGGGATGCGTGCGGTGATGCATGACATCGCCTTGCCACTAGCTTCTACGTTTTCATTGTACTCTATAGCTGTACGATCACGATCACTCATGATTTCACTATCACGATACCATGCTAGCACTATCTCGTAGCACTATCGTTACTATCATGTGACGACGGACTGAAGGCAATGATGTGGACGATGGGCCGTGGACAACCTCTGGTCCGCTTTTTCTTTCCTGCGCAACCCGAGAGTACATTCTTTCTTTCATTCTGGTGGTGGATCGAGCGCCAACGCCTTGCTTTCTGCGCAGCCCGAGACTTGTTTCTTTATCTCTCCCTCTGTCCCTTTTTCTCTCTTTTTCTCTCTCCTTCCTCCTCGATCTCTTTCCTTTCCTCTCGCCAAGAGAGGGCCGTCAGGTTTGACCTGATGGTCCCCAAGTGGACCTAGCCGGGTGACGCTGAGTTCGCTTGCGTCCGTTCTGGACAAAATAAAGTTGTTTCACTCACTCTCGCCAAGTTGTATTACAATTGCCGGTATAACGCGATCATGTGGATCCCATAAGTGCATGTTCTGCAAGAGCATGTGTATAACCTAGTGTTATTATGCTCAACTGGTATACATATAGGTGCTTCTTGCGATCGCTTTTCCATCTGATGCATAGTCTTATGTGTTGCTTAATCTTATTTATACATTTGCCTGATGTGTTGAATTGTTGTATGTGCATGTTTTCTACTGTTATGTTACTGTTATGTGCCGAATTACGAAGCACATTTTTTGCTTATTTATTGTAAACATGTATTCTGCAATGTACGCTGGCGACAGTTGTAATTTTTGTTGCTAGTATTGTTTTTGTATACTCATGTACCCACTCCTGCTTCGGACCGAGTAGGGCCTGCAGTATTTGTAAATAAAAAGATGACTTCGGACCTTGCGTACCCGTATTCGAATCCGGCCTCGTCAAGAAAGTTCCTTTTTATTATTTCCTACTTTATGCTCGAAGCTTCCAACGACGGCAGCGGCTACTAAGGAACAACCTCGACCCTAAGCAGCACAGCCGTTAAATGTGCAATCGTAAACAAGTAGTGAGATCACATATGCCTTACATCGGATAGCTCAGCATTGCTTGGGTGCGTTGCGTGGTCGGTGGCCTTCGACTTTGAATCAGCTTGCCAAGTCACGTATTCATCGCTTCGTGTAGCTCAGCATTTCTTAGGTACGTCGCCTGGTCGGTGACTTTGGACGTTGACTTTTATTCATGCCTGCGTAACACGGACGTTTCGAAGGTCTTCGAACCGATAGTCCATTGACTCAAAGGTCAAGTTAGACTAGTTAGACTTAGTTCGAGTTAGTCAAAGGTCAAGTTCGACCGTCGAGTCAATAGTCTATCAAGTGAACGGGGCACCCTACAACTCCATCGAGGCTTCGAAGGCCGTTGAGCGACGGAAGCGGAAACACCGCGAACCTGCCCTTTCGTTGACGGTGTGCTCGTAGTTATCATAGAAATAAAGCAAAATCACACCAAGACACTCTAAAAATAGTACATCAGCGTTGTTGATAATACAATAAAGCATTTTGGCCATGTGCCAGCTGCACATACTCTCGGTCACAGCGACGGGCTATGCCGTCTGAACAGTGCAGGCAGGCCTCGAAACTACTGCTCTGCGTGAGGAAGACAGCATAAGCACTTGCTTCTTCTAAGTGAGCCTTCAGGAAGCGTGCTTAGCCGCGACAATGCTTAGCTGGGGCCGTATTCTAAGATGTGTCTCAAAAGCCGATAGCATCGCATTGGTGATGTAAGTAGTATCGCCGCTTGTGTCTTTTGTGGTAGTGATTGGCTAGTTGAACAAACCGGAAAAGTGAAGGCGGGTTTCAGGTTCTTTCAGCCAGCCAATCACACAGCCAGAACGCCAAAGGCGACACTTACGTCGCCAAAGCAGTAGCATCCATCTAGTATTCCATCCCGATAGCCCGCGTACCTCGGTCTTCTTACCCGTCCAACGCGGCCATATCCGATTGCAAGTAGTCTCAAGTTTTAAGTGCTGGAGTTATTCCGCGTCATGTTTACTAGGTCAAGAGTCATCGCAATCGAGGCTCGTGCGGGAAGTGTTGTCGTATCTGCATTAAAAATAGCCACGGTGAATGTTTTGGACAATCAAAAAAAGCAGGATGTGCCCCTACTACATACCGCGACCATACATTAATCCAGTTCTTTAACAAGCAATGCAAAAGTACTCTACAGCATTCAATAATTTACAACGCTGCGCGCGGGGCTAGTAAACGCAGTGGTAAGGAAAATGCAGGCATAAGCTAAGCAAGCTGCGGGAGATGCTCACAAACACACACACACACACGCACACACACTAAAAATAACATTAACCTCAATCCCCGAAGTCTGTGCACATCGGCTTGGATGCAGCGAGTGCCAACGCCAAAGCCACGCCTTCTTTTAAAACACGGTGCTAAATCGTGAAGTCATAAGAAGGTGTTCACACCTTTCCGTCAGAAACATACCTCGGTGTCGTTAATGCGCATTTCTGGAGGCTATCTATACCCTCTATACGCCAGAATACTGGCTTCGGCGAACCACAGACAACGAAATTATCATGTCGCCATCGCTTTCCAGGACCTTAAGATTCCGTGGTTCACTTGAGAATGCCCCGAGGGAATGTCGCCGTTCAGTTTTCCTCAAGGTCTATTTAAGTGCCAACGGTGCAATCCATTTGACCACCTGTGGGTAGCTGTCCACAGACGCGTCCCAGCGTCCTTGACACGAGTCGCACGTGGGAACGCTTTCGCAAGTAAATAGAGAACACTATACTGTACGCTGCAGCGCGCATAGGCGTCGCTGGTCGAAGGTCAAGGTGACCGTGCGGCCGGCCTAAGCAATGGAGGAAAATAAGTGGCTGCTGGCCCCGAAACAATGTCATGCACGCGTCAGCATCTCTGGGCGTGTAAGGAGAAAGTTGTTTCAATGTATGAAAGGAGAAGAAGAAGGAGAAGCATGAAGGCCAGGGAAGAAACAAGAACAAGTTGAAAAAGCTCGTGGTGCCAGAAAAGGTGTCGGTAACGGGGTATTGCGGCAGCAATCGAAGCGCGCACAGGTAGAAAAAAAAAAGAGAAGGAGAAGAAAAGCTCGGACTGCTCGCTAAATTATTTCTTTTCTTCGCTCCGCCGAATGTTTTCATTGTTTGAGAAACTACGGTTACTTTTAACAACGCCAAATCCTTTATATTTCGGTGCCTCTCAGGATGGTATAAGCCGTAATGCTGTTTTGTCAGCTTTGAACAAGTTTATCGAAGCGTCCGGAAGATTACGCTGCTAGCGCTGTCGACCATAGGGTTTAGTTCCCAATGTTCCTTTTAATAAATTTTAATTCTTTTTTAATTAGAACTCCTTCCTTACTTTTTATTTTTCTTAAATTTAGCCTTGGCCGTTTAATTTTCCCGTTCTATACGTCATTACCTATGATTGGCACTTACCGGGGAATTGGCCAATCCCCCCGTGGGTATGGGCCAATTATAGAGCCCACAACAACAACAACTAGTACCACTACTATTTAGCGCAGCTCCTGCAAGCAAAATAAATGAATTGGGCTGAAAATAAACTTGCGTACGGTCGTAACTTCCTTGGGCGAGGAAGGCACGTATCCAAAATTTTAAGAAAAAGAAAGCAAGTCGGACTAGTAATACATCCGTAGTGGCCGAGATTTCGCAGTCGAGAGTTCGGCAGAATGCCTTCTGGTCAGGTAAAGACATTGTAAAAAA
Source organism: Hyalomma asiaticum (assembly GCA_013339685.2). Taxonomy (NCBI): domain Eukaryota; kingdom Metazoa; phylum Arthropoda; class Arachnida; order Ixodida; family Ixodidae; genus Hyalomma; species Hyalomma asiaticum. Next base: position 28,456,106 of record CM023487.1, read on the forward strand.
AAAAAGGTAGGTCATTGACCAATGTCAAAACAAAATAAATTGACGTTTCGGGAGCCGTACGGCTCCCTCGTTCGCTATCGAATGATGGATAAGCAGCAGGCTCTTAAGTTGCGTTGAGCGCATGACACAAAGTTCGGAAGCACAAGTGGTTTAATGTACCAAATGACGTATAGACTCTGCTACTTGTTGTCCGAATTAGCGATTGTAACTAACAGACGCGCTCTGGGTTACCGCGCTTTCTGTTTGCGGTGAGCACTTGGAGCAGTGACGAAGTTTGCCCTAGGCATAAAAGGATTTCGTCCCGATTCGAAAAGTTCAAATAATCCATCCATGTCTTGCTCAGTCGCCTGTATTGCGTACGTGCATACCGGAAAAGGAAGAAGAAGAAGAAGAAGCAGAAGAACAAGAAACAAAAGAGCGCTCTCTTTTTTGAAATGCTGATTGTTGGAATGGGGATTAAACCTGACGTCAGAATTTCTCGCTGCTGGGACACAGCCACGGGAACATCTTTGATGCCGTTTACGACTTTATTCGTTCAACCAACCGTGTACGATTTTGATCACCTTTACGACTACAATTGCTGCAGATTTTTTTTTTCCTGTAGTGCTGGTGATTATTGTTCTGTTTAGTATAGTGTAACAATTCCAAAGTGATAGCTTCACGCAATCTGCTGACCTGTGTCTTCGCACTGCACACATGCACCAACATCGAATTCATGCGTTTCTGTGAGTGTTATCTTTATGCTTATTCATTTTAAATGCGAAATATTTCTTCGCGAACATGAGCAACTTTTGTCCCAACTGTGTATCTAGCCGCCTACGTCTTGGTGTTCTCCCGGTCGTCTCGTTTAGCTGGTATACACCGAAAGTTGAGATAGAGTATCAATATGTGACAAACATTAATGATTGACCTTTACATCGCTAACATGGTATACTCGTCATGTACAGCCGCCCAAATCTTTAGCTATCCTGCGCGAGCGCCGACTTTTTTGTGCGTCAGCGCCGTACGACGGAGCCAAGTTGCAAACAGGGCGAGAGTAAGCGCATGCCCATGAAGCGCGCTCAGCTGTGCCCATCGTCTGCTTGGCTGTTCCTTCGTGAGAACGTCGCCCCGCATTAACTCACTTCAGACGGACAGACAGCCCATCTTGCCCGTATATTATGTTCCGAAGATCAGCAAGCAACCGAGAAAATGAAATCCGCGGATACGTAACACGCCCCATGCGCCCCATGCGCGGGGGCGTGTGACGTATCCGCGAATTTCATTTTCTCGGTTGCTTGCTGATCTTCGGAACATAAGATACGGGCAAGATGGGCTGTCTGTCCGTCTGAAGTGAGTTAATGCGGGGCGACGTTCTCACGAAGGAACAGCCAAGCAGACGATGGGCACAGCTGAGCGCGCTTCATGGGCATGCGCTTACTCTCGCCCTGTTTGCAACTTGGCTCCGTCGTACGGCGCTGACGCACAAAAAAGTCGGCGCTCGCGCACGATAGCTAAAGATTTGGGCGGCTGTACGTCAAGAATGACGATACTGCAATCTAGTGTGGCGGCTCCTACTCTTAGTGCTCGGCCGTTGGTATTGCGCTATGCGCCACAGGTGTTTGAATTTTCATGCATCCACTGCCAATCTCGAACCAAGTAAAATAGACATTTCACATTTCATCAGACCGCACTTAAAAACAACAAAGAGCAATGCGAAGACCACTGATGCCGTGCAGCCAAGTGCGTAAAGCTGCTGAAATATATTGCTTTCGTTTTTGGGCTTACACCTTTCAGTTATTGTGCCTTCCAGGAGGTGACGCTTAGTCACAGGAGAATGCATAGTTTTCATTTATCGGCATGTGGCAGCAGCAGCACATTTCGACAGGGCTTTCTCGGCGCTCTCTGATTGTAAACTATTTTTGCCTGCACATACGCTTCGCTGACGAAGTCCGCTCAACATACGAACCTATGCAAGCGTAAGCCTTATTTCAGTTCATACATAAAATAATCCATAATATACCATGTCTGTAACAGATCTTTAACTAGCCATATGGGCTAAGGCTACGGATGTTTTCGAAAAAGTATTTGTGTATAATTTCAGCGAAAATAAAGAATTCTTCCTCTTCTTCTTACGTAAGTCAATGGTATGCTTTTCTTTAAGTAAGGAAAAGCGTGGAAACAACCAGCCATAAATTTCTGCGTCTAGTTATACATTCACCACTTCCATCACTATCTCAATCAGAGCTTCCATTCCCCCTGTTTCTCGCAAAAATTGCTGTCGTCCAATTATCTTGAAGACTAGGCGGAACAGCAGGTCAACTTGACACGAACAGATCTCTTCCTAAAGCTGCCTGCGATAAAGTTTTGCTCTTGTAACATTAAAGCTTCCAAGCCAGAGCTTCGTTCGCACTCAAAAGAACCGTATAACAGACTGAATTGAAGTACTTACAGTAAACTTTGCAGTTATTTCCTTTACTGTGAATTATAAAGAATGTTCTTAAATGCAAAGTTATTAAACGCGAAGCATTTCTTAGAGAACTTCGGCGAATTTGAGCGTATCTATCTATCTATCTATATATATATATATATATATATATATATATATATATATATATATATATATATATATATATATATATATATATATATATATATATATATATATATATACTTCTCTATCTATCTAGCCGCCTACGACTTTGTGCTCTCCTGGCCCTTTCGCTAATGGGATGTATACGAAAATTAGTATGCCACAACATGACTGCAGGGCGAACATAAATGAGAGCTCATAACATGAAAATCATGACATACACGTCATGAGTGGCATGATTTACATGCCACGGTCTTAGTAATCTCCTGGCCGTTTAGTTAACGGGATGTATACGAAAATTGCTATGCCACAACATGACTGCATGACGAAAATAAGTGACAGTTCATACCACGAAAATCATCACATGTATGTCATGAGCGACATGATTTAAATGCCGCGGTCTTGGTGCTCTCCTGCCCACTTCGTTAATGGGATATATACGAAAATTGGTATGCCACAACGCGACTGCATGACGAACATATATGACAGGTCATAATATGAAAATCATGACATGCATGTCCTGAGCCGCATCATTTACATGCCACGCGTTTCGTTACTGGGCTGTATACCAAAATTGGCATGACACATGACTCCATGACGATTACAAATGACAGGTTATAACATAAAAATCGTGACACGCATGTGAGCGGCATGATTTACATGCCATGGTGCTCTCCGGGCCGTTTCGTTAATGGGATGTACACGAAAATTGGTATGGTACAACATGACTGCATGACGATCTTAAATGACCGGTCATAACATGAAAATCGTGACATGCATGTCATGAGCGGCATGATCTACATGCTACGCGCTTCGTTAATGGGATGTATACCAAGATTGCTATGACACAACACGGCTGCATGACTTACGTAAATGACAGGTCATAACATTAGAATCAGGACATGAGTATGAGCGGCATTGTTTACATGCCACAGTCTTGGTGCTCTTGCCGCTGTTTCGTTAACTTCATATGTTCCAAAATCGGTATAGCGAGACAACAATGCAAATCCATTGTACGTTCCTGATGCGTGCTTCGCATTTCCTTGATTCCCACTGCACGTGGGATCTGCCATTTTTTTCTGAGCACTTATTTCTTTTGTTTATACTTTTACATAAGTAGATTGCCGTATCAAATATTTCTGTTTTTTTTCTTGGCGTCCATGGTTTGTTTTTACGTTCTTGCACCAACTTCTCAAGCTCTTCTTTCTTCTTATGTAACAGCCTTCCCCTACCGTCTGACCATGAAATACAGCCGAACTGTCGTAGTAAGGACACAAAAGAACCCTTAACATTGCAATAGCTGATATTTTTTAATGTCACTCTGAGATTTGTGTAAACATAACACTGCGCCATGTAAAATTGAGATTATTTGCTGCTCCTTTTGAATTGTGTAGATAGCACTGTCACGTAAAACTTTGTGATAACTATTGTTTTGTTTTTATGTTGTGAAATTGATCTGTGCATTGACTGTTCACTCCTGTATGAGTCTGTTATTAGGCTCACAGTATCCAATAAATAAATAAATAAATAAATAAATAAATAAATAAATAAATAAATAATATGGAAGCGAGCACGGAAGTTCGATTTTCAATAAAATCTGCAAGGCACACTCGGATGTCTATGTGAGTGCATTATACTTTGTTAAGTGGTCGCCTTATGTTTCATCGCTGTTCACACTGGTACGTATACGGTAGTTGATACTTTCTTAGCTGTCCAGAACTCTTCTTGATATCAATCAATGATTATACTATACGGTAGATGATACTTTCCTAGCTGTCCAGACCTTGTCTTGATGTCATGCAATAATTATACTATACGGTAGTTCCTACTTTCCCAGCTGTCGAGAACACGTCTTGATATCATGTCAAAAGTATAAAATTTCTTTGCATTTCAGCCGCAAGCTCTTCTTAACATGTCAGACCAACCTTTAACTCAGGCCAGTAGCGTCGTTCACAGAGAAGGATATCATCAGCAGTACTCATCAATGCCGATAAGTACTGGTCAGTTCCAAAAACTAATACAAGCATAATAAAACGTTTTATGAACATGCTCCGAAGTGTCCTCTGTGATTATTTATACAGTATACTTAACTAAGAGCTATAGCAGCCTCCAAAACTGTCGGATGAGGAATGCTACATAATTAACGAACTTCATGGAGCGGAAAAAAAAAAGCAGCAACAGCTGCTTGTAAGTTCTGCTCAACGAAAATGGTAATACATAATGTGACTGCGTTGATCTTACCGACTACCGAAATGCAGCCGCCGCGGCCAGGATTTCATCCCGCAACCATCGGATCAGCAGGCCGAGTACAATAGCCACTAAACCCTGGTCCATGGCAGTCGAAGTGAAAAATACCAAGCAAAGGCTTCTACCATCTCACCTTGGAAGACTCAATGTGTGGGATACCACAACAAAGGCTCGTTGACTTGGGGCTGGTATGAGCGCCGGGATGCGTCGAGGACGGGATATATGTGGGTGTTGCGATAGAAACGATGACGGATCCTTGACTTGGTCCAAGATTAGACGCTACGTACTTCTCACGAGTCGCGTGGGACACTGCCTGCCTTACAGAAGAAGGGGAGCGGTGTGCGAGTGCGGCTTTGTTTGCCTCCGCCTTTTTCTTTTACGGCGGCAGGAAGGCGACCGGGAAGGAGAAACTGGAAAGTCGCAGGGAGACGCGCCAGGATGTTTCTTAACTGACGCGTCGGCAGCCGACGCCTCCGTTAGTAGGCTGTCGGCGAGCACGTGCGCATGGTTCTTACGCAAGAAAATAAGAGAGAAAAAAAAACTGCCGCGTAGAGAGAATGAAGTGATGTACGCTGATGTCGGGAGAGTGCGGTTGAAACATACATAACTTACGCGGCGAAGCACGCCAAGCTCCTGGAATTCCACTGACCGATGCAAAACGTACGTGCTTCAAGTACGGCCCTATCCGTCCGGTGACTCACTTGTTGTTTCATTAATTTGTTGATATATATATATATATATATATATATATATAACGAAAGGGGTCTGTTTGCTCATTATGTTGTTTCTATATATATATATATATATATATATATCGTAAGGGGCCAGGGGCTTGTTGATTTGTTAGAGCCAAGTTAAAGAACCAACAAACATTGAAGCCTAGCACAGCACAGGGGAAGTTATTCCAATCCGTCATTATGCTATTGTAATTTTGGGGTAAGTAGAAAGAAATTAAAGTGGACGAAAAGACAAACCTACCTTCGGTGGGAACCGAACCCACGCCCTTCGTATATCGCGTCCGATGCTCTACCGCTGAACTACGAAGGCGGTCGTCCGCCCGTCCATTTTATTGAGTATTTATGCACACGGAATCCTAGTAGTGTTAGGCAGCGCCACTCGTAGCCATGACGGCGCGTGTAGCACACTCTTACTGCCGGGAGGCGTCACGCAGAACGTGAGCTGATGTCGAGGTGGCTGCTGCCCAATAAACCCTCATATGCTACCTAAGGCACCAAGTCTGCCGCAACGAGGCCCAAGCTATGAAATAACGAAAGGGAAAAGGAAGGGGTTCAAGGGCTCGCTTTATTATTGCGATAACAATTATGTGGACAGTCTCGGCTGGATTTTGCCGTCCCCGTCGCCACCGTCATGAACCGTATATGTATAAGTATGTATATATATATAAAGATCCCAAAGAAAAATAATTCATATAAATGCTTCCGAAGCGCGGAATCGAACCAGGAACCTCTGGCTCCGCAGCTCGTGGCGCTAACCACTACGACACAAAGAGCTGCTCCTTCAGGACGCTAACGGCGAGCCTTATATACACACCCTTTACCGCTGGCAGGACTCAGAGACGGCAGGCGCTTATAAGCGTTTCTTCATTACCAGCGAGATGGCGCGAGAAGCGCAGCGGGCGCATTGAAAAGTCGTCGGCCAGCTCGCTCGCTTCATCTAGTATTTGCGCAGGGCCTTGCCCTTCCGCTATCTGCTCGCGCGGTTGTCTCGTGGTGAGAAGAAGAGGGATGTTTCGAGCTTTGACCGTGGTGTCTGCGCTGATGTTACGGGAGAGTACGAAAGTCGCTCGAGCTCAAGGGACGCCGCTAAACGAACAAACAGAAGATGAGCGCGAACTATCAAGTGTCACAGCTCGACACTTGAAGCACGCTAGTTTCCTTCGCTGCTTCGGCCGCCTTTGCAACAGGAGCGCTGTTCAAACTGAGAGTATCCATTGTGGCAGCTTATTGGCGCTCGTTCGGTGTATATCTGTCCGTTCGTTTCGTGCGTGCTTCACTTGATAGTTCGCGCTCATCTTCTGCTTGTTCATTTAGCGGCCTCCCCTATATCTTTGTATGTGTAGCTTTGTGACACACAACGTATAAAGCCCTGCGTTCAGCACGCGCTGCCCACGGGAGGCGCTCACTTAACAAGTGCATGTTTGCTACAATTAATATTGCTCCTGAAGCTGCGAGCCTCACTTCGTATAGCATTACAGTTTCTTGCTATCCCATTCATTGCTTCACCCTAGCGGCGAAACTGTGACTTGTTTTGTTAGAAACAAGTTAATAAAACACGAAACATTGAAGCCTAGGAAAGCATAGGGGAAGTTCTTCCAACTCGTAATTATGATATTGTAATTTGGGGGTAAGTAGAAAGGAATTAAAGTGGACGAAAAGACAAACCTGCCTTCGGTGGGAACCGAACCCACGACCTGGCACGTACAACGTGTTCCCACCAAAGTGGTCTCATTGCCCGGGGGTTGAGAGAAGAAAAGGGAGGAGGGGAGAGATGGGACTACAATAAACCTTAGCCCCCCCCCCCCACCCTCACCCCCTGTGGAGAACTTCGCGCACGCCTATCGAAAGTCGTAATTTACGATTTCTAGATTGCTTACAATTGCATAATGCTTATGCGATTGCAATTAACAATTGCATAAGCAGTAATTAGTCTCCTCAGGGTTGCTGCACCGTATGCGTACGCAACACACGAGGTCGGGTTTTCGAAAGGTTTGCGCAAGGGTCTTTAATAGGTGATGTCGAAGTCTTTGCCTTTTATGGCTCTATATACAACCGCATTAAGGGACACGTAAGAATTCTATAGAGGTAGCAAGGCAGCCTTATCCTAAGCTTCCTCTGAAGTAACGTCATGTCCTTGTTTCTACCACTAGCAAACTCTATAGGACAGCCCATAGAATAGCTGCTTGATCGTTGCACAGGGCACCAGGCTGTCGAAAAGAGACAGGCACTGAATATTGTGGTGCGACAATAAAGTTTCTGAAGAAAACTCTAATAACCGTGACATAGTGATGTGGTTTGTTTCTGTCTTGATGAGGGGTTTATTTAGTAGCAAACAACCACTGACGTGATTTATTCCACTACGCGTATCACAACAAACGGATCTCCAGAAGCTTAGCCACGGCATGACGTGGATGTCTGGTCGTCATCGCCACTTCCGTCTAACTTGAGGCAGCACCGGCTCCGTCGCACGTGAAAGACGTGATGGAACGCTCGTTCAGCCAAGGTACGTCGTAGACGACAGCGGTACAAGTGTCCTTTACCTGCAAAGGACAAAATTTCAAAAAATTTCAGGAAGACCAGCCGCTGGACTAGCAGTGCCTGTCCTTTCTTTGTCTGTTGCAGCTGTTTGTACGCAATTTATTATTATTATTATTATTATTATTATTATTATTATTATTATTATTATTATTATTATTATTATTATTATTATTATTAAGGTCCGAGGATTATATAAATTCTCAGTTTTTTCTTACATGCGCGACATAGCATTCGGTGTAACTGTACTGCAAAAGAATATGTGGAAACTCTGCAATATGCGGGTTCGACATTCCATAGCGGCATGTCTTAGCAGCTTCATATGGCCTTTTTATGCGGCGAACTGAGAAGTGTTGCTTATCGGCGTTTCAGTATAAAGGGCTTGGTGCCCCTTCCTGCTAAGAAAATTATAGTGACGCGCGCTGGCGCACAGTGTGCTCAGATACGGTATTGCAGTTTTCGCCTCTTCATAACAGCACTGGAAAACCCGCATTGATAGCCTATTAAGAAATGTGTTAAGCAGTGTTGCTTATGGTAATGAAATACATTCTGATCACTTTTTTCGTGAATTATGATTCCATACGTTTAAACACTCGTTTAGCCGAACTTTTTTTTTAGCCGAATTTTTGGGATCTTCTTTACAACCATAAGGAAAGATAGCAAAACAGATACGGGCCTTTTCAAAAATTAAACTCAGTGGTTTGGGTTTCTGGCTTTCTGAGGCACTACTAGTGCCCGTGGGAGTTTTTTTATGTTGTTGTTTTTTGTTGTCGTTTTTTGCCTAGTGCCTTTAACTTTTATTGGTTTCGGCTTTTAGCTTTTATTGGTTTTATGCCTCGTTGTTTGTTTTCGACTCTACTTTTGCTATGAATTCCATGACTATGCTTTTACTATTACCTGCCGTTACAAAGATTGTGCGCACTGGGGTTAGATAACTGACATACATTTAGATAATTGAAAGTACGTGTGCCTATTACAATTCTGATATTTTGTATCATGATGGTTGATTGGGGTGAAGACGACATTCGCAAAGGCCATGTGACTTTGTGCCCTGTATCAATTAGAGCCGTTGCCTGTCGAATAAACAGTTGGTAGTCCAGCCCATCCAGCCTTCTTCATTTTCCTGTGTGCGTCCGTTTTGGCTGGGTTTTTTTTTTCCAAGTTGCAATGAACCAACTAGCCCAAAAGCGTGTCTTACTAGTTTATCAGAACCTTTATTATTTTTCATACTTGGAATGATGAGTTCAAAATGGGTTGTGTTGCACCTCAATTATTGAGACATACGAAATGTTTTAGGGTACCCTATTTTTACTACAAGATATGGGAAAGCCAGAAGAACCGTATATGTTCCAAAATTTTGAATGCCCTACCTGAACAGTTCTTTTCTCGCTGCTTCTAAAAAGTAGCTGAAGAAGCTGACCGTGGATTTATGAATTACGCTTGTTATTTGCTATTTTTGTGAAATTCATGCTGTACGTGGTTGCTCTTGGTTTCCTTCACTGTATATAAGCACCGTCAGTGAAATGTGCTCGCCTGACCGTCGTCAGTAATGTGTACTTCTGCCACCTTGTCACCACAATGCTGTACCCGACTCTGCCGGGCCTAGCCACACAAGTATTCCTATACCTAGGCGGTTTCACGGTTTGTCTTCTGGATGTGTATCAATAAACTAGTGCTATTATTTGCCGTGATCATTTCGTACGAACTATAGTATAGCGCGTGTCCAGTTCGCTACCGTTCTGTACATTTACTTTGTTCATTCCGTTGACTCAAACAAAAAAAATTCTGCAACACCCATGATTCGCATACATCTAAAGACCAGCGCTAGATTACTTGTCGACACGGTGACAGTATTAGCCTGCCTTTGTGGAAACCTTAGCATCGTTACTTGAAATTGTCAATTAGTGGTTCAGGCTGATAAGTTATATTTCGAAAAATTCCGTGCTAATGTGTCTCGCCGCCCTGATTTAAATATTAGAACGAAATATTAGTGTTTATGTTTGATCTTTTTTTTAAATTTAGGTGCCAGAACATCGGCCTTTTGACGTAGTAAAAATCATTTCCTTTTTCATTTTTCGTAGTTTTGTCAAATTGGCTGACAATTTTTTTCTTCGACTCCATATATGTGTTGAGTGTCCGGCTTCCTTGGAACGTAACGTATACCTCATTCACCATTAAATAATTATTTAGGCCTCAGCAGGACGCGCCGCACTTAGATGTCACGCTTATTCTTGCGGAAACCTCTGTTCCGCGTCACCATCGCTATTATTTCTCTTGCGCATTTTATAGCTTACCAATCGTCACCTCCTCCCAGGAATCTTTGGTATTGCGAAAAGGCAATAAATTTAATATTACGTGAAAAGAAAATCATTTTTCGCTTTAGTCTTCATACTGCTGTAAGTGCTCATAGAAAACGCTTACATCTTGTGTCTTCGGAGTGCAGTGCTCCTTGCTGTAAGTTTCAGTCAGTCCGCAAGTTGACTCGGCCGTGGTGAACTTGATTCGGTAGTTCATGCCGGCAACAAGCTGCGTAAAGGAAACAAACAGGTTTACAAACAGGGGCACGCGAGTCACTGCTGGTGTCGGTAGAGATGCTCGAAACACTTAGGTTTCCATTGCGAAGAAGACGAGCACAACACATTACTTGATCTGTCCAGATTCTAATGATTGATCATTGTAGTTTAGGCCGACCAGTTTCGTCAGGCAAGAAGAAGAAAGTTTCTGAAGTTTCGTACGTGTTCCTTATATGGCACTGCTGGCAAGCTGTTTGTCCCCCATCATTGTAGCTAGGGCGTATCTTAAAACAGGACAAGCAGAACGAAGGCTGTCCACTGCGAAAATTTGAGCCTTCGCGTTCGCGAAGCGTAGAACACGCTTCATAGACATCACTTGTGTTGCGATGTTCGCACACAAGTGATGTCACAAGTGCGCGATGTTCAGCCAAGGGTACACAATACATATCTGCACCTTGCGCGCGCGGCGCGATCTGAGTGAAATATACCAGATAAAAATGAGAGAAAGACAACAAGAAACATGATGGGGAATTAAATGTCCTAAGATAATACATGAAAATAAATGAAATCAGAGCAAACAAGAAATTAACAATAGGAATAAAGTAAAATAAAACAGGTGGACATCGACAATCAGTTCCGCATCCCAACAAGAGACACTGCCCGAGTGAGCGCCGAGGGCACACAAGACATATTTGCACCTTGTGCGCGTGCAGTGTGAAATGAGCTTGCTCTCCTGCTTCCAGCTTCCCTCTCCTTTCTTCCTTATTTACTTATTTACATACACATATCTATCTGTCAGACATAAGAGAGAGAGAGAGAGGAAACGGGAAAGCACGACGTACGTGCAATATGTTTTAATGGGTCGTCAAACGTTTCGGCTGGTGGGCCAGACTTCGCCAGTGTGACCCACCAGACTGCTTCACATGACACTGCCCACCAGCCGCTGACTCCTTCAAATGACACCGATCCCCACAGCGGGTAGGAATATGTTTTCACAGGTCAATTAAAAGTGACAGCCGAGCTTCCTCGCCATTTTGGTGTTTCATCGAATTGCCCGCTCTGGCATTAAACTATAAAAACTGAGCTGCGTCGATACTACCATATTCTTAATTCCTGGTAGATTGACGGGGTTCTACGTCCCAAAATCACGATACGATTATGAGAGACGCAAAACTGCAGGGCTCCGGATATTTCGACCACCTGGGGTTCTTTAACGTGCACTAACATCGCACAGCACACAGGCCTCAACATTTTGCCTCCATCGAAAATGCAGCCGCCACGGCCGGGATTCGATCCCACGACCTTCGGATGTGCAGCCGAGTGCCATAGCCCCTAGACCGCTGTGGCGAGGCCATCGACATGTACCTGAGTCTCCACTTCGAGGATCTCGAGCACCGTGTCGAAGTTTTGCCTGTCGCCGCCGACCTGCTTCGAGACGGCGAAGTGCGCAATCTCCTCGTACTTCGGGTCCTCGCCCACTTGCTTCCTTTGCCAGGAACCGGGCGCCGGGTTACCTTGGCAAGTGAGGGCAACGACCGTAAGAACTGCGACAGCCCGCAAGACGGCGACGCTCGACGAACCCATGGCTGCTGTAGGGATGTCAATCAAGAGTCATCAGACCACGGTCAGCCATGGACAGCGTTACTTTTGGCACGCAAAACCTCAACAGCACGGCGCATGCGCATACCACTCCAACTGAATCTATTTAATTTTGCGTAAGAAGTCCCTTATCGGGCCCACACAGGTAACTCCTTCAACATGGTATCCTGCCCACAGAGCTTAAGGGCAGTTTATTTGTTTATTTGAAAGTACCCGATATGGCCACACGAGCAATGAATAAAGAGAAGCGGGAGGGATTGAGAGTCTCAATTTAATCAAAGAAACGGTAACGTGAAATAGGCGCAAAACAAATTATATAAAACCACAGCATGCTAAACGGAGCAATATCAGTAAAATAACAATACTATAATTGGAAAATGCAATACCAGAACTCAACACGATAGACAACATCCAATATGAGTAAAAATAAACCAGAGCAAGACGAGCATACACGTTGCAGGTTACTGGTGAAAGAACAGACAAAGGGAACGGGAAGGGGGATGGGGGGAATGGGAGTACGACATCACAGCCTTGCGTAGACGTGACAACGCAAACCACTTAATAACTCCTTAATAACTCCTTAATAACTCCGCGACTTTGCCTTCAGGTAGGCTTTTTCGCGGACGTATGGCACACGGAAGAGCCGGAGAGTTCAATGCGTCAGTGTTGCCGTAAATACTCGTGAGATTTTGGCTATTATGCAGTACTAAGACATAATGGGCGAACACGTATTTATGGGATAACGACATGAAGGCATTATCACGACCGTCACTTCTCTCGAGAGAATTTTATTCGCTTCACACTTGAATGGTATAGTCAGAGCTTTAAGCTATAAAGCGAGCCGCTCTATGTTGCATTAGTTCTAATAAAGTAATTAAATACTTTTGATAGGGTGACAAGGAAACTCAAGTTTTGCGCGAACAAATGTTTGAAAATCAAGCTTGCAAATGAGGGAAGCCCAGGGAAGCCCATGCTATATGCCAGAATACTGGTTTCGGCGAACCACAGACAACGAAATTATCATGTCGCCATCGCTTTCCAGGACCTTAAGATACCGTGGTTCACATGAGAACGCCCCGAAGGAAAGCTCGCATTCAGTTTTCCTTGAGGTCTATTTAAGTGTCAGTGGTGCAATTCATTTGACCATCTGTGGGCAGCTGTCCACAGACGCGTCCCAGCGTCCTTGACACGAGTCGCACGGAACGCTTTCGCAAGTGCATAGAGAGCGCTATACTGAACGCTGCAGCGCGCATAGGCGTCGCTGGTCGAAGGTCAAGGTGACCGTGCGGCCGGCCTAAGCGATGGAGGAAAACATGTGGCTGATGGCCCCGATACAGTGTCATGCACGTGCCAGCATCTCTGGGCGTGTAAGGAGAAAGTTGTTTCAATGTATGAAAAGAGAAGAAGAAGAAGCATGAAGGCCAGGCAAGGAACAAGAACAAATTTAAAAAGCTCGTGTGGTCGGTGGCGGGACATTGCGGTAGCAATGGACGCGCACACTGGTCGAAAAAAGAAAGGGGAAAAGAAGAAAAGCTCGGGCTGCGTTCATGGCCGATCCCCCAGCGTGGGTTGCGCCAAGGTATCCAAGGACCAACCAACCAACCAGCCAGCCAAATTACTTAGCGCATTTGCTGCAAACAAAGTAAAGGAATTGGGCTGAAAATAAACTTACGTTCGGTCGTAACTTCCTTGGGCGAGGAAGGCACGTATCCAAAATTTTAAGAAAAAGAAAGCAAGTAGGACTAGTAACACATGCGTAGTGGCCGAGAATTCGTAGTCGAGAGTTCGGCAAAATACCGTGTGGTCTGGTAAAGACATTGCACAAACAAGCACGTCGTTTGACCAATGTCGAAACAAACTAAATTGATGTTTCGGGATCCGTACGGGCCTCTAGCAGCAAAACTCTCAAAATCTTGCTCAAAATGCCAAAAAAGGTAAGACTATAGTATTGGGTATTTTGTGAAATTTTGACTCAATCTGAAGCAGCACAAAATGCGTTTTCCCGCATCGTAGAGCATTCCTCTGCTTATTGCGCGCCTTCCTGAATAAAAATACGGTCTCTCAAAATTTTGCCAGAAATGCCAAAAAAGGTAAGACTATAGTATTGGGTTCTTTGTGAAATTTTGACTCGATCTGAACAGCACAAAATGCGTTTTTCCGCATCGTAGAGCATTCCTCTACTTATTGCGCGCCTTCCTGAATAAAAATACGGTCTCTCAACATCTTGCTCAAAATGCCAAAAAAGGTAAGACTTATAGTCTTGGGTTTTTTGTGAAATTTTGACTTGATCTGAAGCAGCACAAAATGCGTTTTCCCGAATCGTAGAGCATTCCTCTACTTATTGCGCGCCTTCCTGAATGAAAATACGGTCTCTCAAACTCTTGCCCAAAATGCCAAAAAAGGTAAGACTATAGTATTGGGTTTTTTGTGAAATTTTGACTCGATCAGAAGTCCCACAACATGAGCTTTACCGCATCGTAGAGCATTCCTCTACTTATTGCGCGCCTCCCTGAATAAAAATACGGTCTCTCAAAATCTTGCCCAAAATGCCAAAAAAGGAAAGGCTATAGTCTTGGGTTTTTTGTGAAATTTTCACTCGATCAGAAGTCGCACAAAATGCGTTTTCCCGCATCGTAGAGCATTCCTCTACTTATTGCGCGCCTTCCTGAATAAAAATACGGTCTCACGAAATCTTGCCCAAAATGCCAAAAAAGGTATGACTATAGTCTTGGGTTTTTTGTGAAATTTTGACTCGATCTGAAGCAGCACAAAATGCGTTTTGCCGAATCGTAGAGCATTCCTCTACTTATTGCGCGCCTTCCTGAATAAAAATACCGTCTCTCGAAATTTGGCCCGAAATGCCAAAAAAGGTAAGACTATAGTATTGGGTTTTTTGTGAAATTTTGACTCGATCTGAAGCAGCACAAAATGCGTTTTCCCGCATCGTAGAGCATTCCTCTACTTATTGCGCGCCTTCCTGAATAAAAATACGGTCTCTCAAAATCTTTCCCAAAATGCCAAAAAAGGAAAGGCTATAGTCTTGGGTTTTTTGTGAAATTTTGACTCGATCTTAAGTCGCACAAAATGCGTTTTCCCGCATCGTAGAGCATTCCTCTACTTATTGCGCGCCTTCCTGAATAAAAATACGGTCTCTCAAAATCTTGCCCAAAATGCCAAAAAAGGTAAGACTATAGTATTGCGTTTTTTGTGAAATTTTGACTCGATCTTAAGTCGCACAAAATGCGTTTTCCCGCATCGTAGAGCATTCCTCTACTTATTGCGCGCCTTCCTGAATAAAATACGGTCTCTCAAAATCTTGCCCAAAATGCCAAAAAAGGTAAGACTATAGTTTCGGGTGTATTGTGAAATTTTGACTCGATCAGAAGTCGCACAACATGCGCTTTACCACATCGTAGAGCTTTCCTCTACCTATTGCGCGCCTTCCTGAATAAATATACCGTCTCTCAAAATTTTGCCCAAAATGCCAGTAAAGATAAGAGTATAGTATTGGGTTTTTTGTGAAATTTTGACTCGATCAGAAGTCGCATCTTGCAGATTGCTGCAGATTTTTTTTTTCTGCAGTGCTGGTCATTATTATTCTATTTAGTCTAGTGTAATAAATTCAAAGTGTTAGCTTTACGCCGAGTACAATAGCTCCGAGTAAAATAGCCACTAAACCATGGTCCATGGCAGTCGAAGTGAAAAATACCAAGCAAAGGCTTCTACCCTCTCACCTTGGAAGACTCAATGTGTGGGATCCACAACAAAGGCTCGTTGACTCGGGGCTGGTATGGACGCCGTGATGCGTCGAGGACGGGATAGGTGGGTGTTGCGATAGAAACGATGACGGATCCTTGACTTGATCCAAGATTGGACGCTACGTACTTCTCACGAGTCGCTTGGGACACTACCTGCCTTACGGAAGAAGGGGAGCGGTGTGCGAGTGCGGCTTTGTTTGCCACCGCCTTTCTCTTTACGGAGGCGGGAAGGCGAGCGGGAAGGAGAAACTGGATAATCGCAGGGAGACACGCCAGGATGTTTCTTTTATGTTTCTTAATTGACGCGTCGGCAGCCGACGCTTCCGCTGGCAGCCTGTCGGCGAGCACGTGCGCATGGTTCTTACGCAAGAAAATAAGAGACAAAAAAAAATGCCGCGTCGAGAGAATGCAGTGATATACGCTGATGTCGGGAGAGTGCGGTTGAAACATACATAACTTACGCGGCGAAGCACGCAAAGCTCCTGGAATTCCACCGACCAATGCGAAACGTAAGTGCTTCGAGTACGGCCCTATCCGGTGACTCATTTGTTGTTTCATTAATTTGTTGCTATATATATATATATATATATATATATATATATATATATAACATAAGGGAAGGGCCAGGGGCTCGTTTTATTTGTTAGACACAACTTAATGAACCGACAAACATTGAACCCTAGCAAAGCACAGGGGAAGTTATTCCAATTCGTCATTATGCTATTGTAATTTTGGTGTAAGTAGAAAGGAATTAAAGTGGACGAAAAGACAAACCTGCCTTCGGTGGGAACCGAACCCACGACCTTCGGATATCACGTCCGATGCTCTACCGCTGAGCTACGAAAGCGGTCGTCCGCCCGTCCACTTTATTGAGTATTTATGCACATGGAATCCTAGTAGTGTTAGGCAGCGCCACTCGTAGCCATGGCGGCGAGTGTAGCACATTTTTACTGCCGGGAGGCGTCACGTAGAACGTGAGCTGATGTCGAGGTGGCTGCTGCCCAATAAACCCTCATATGCTGCCTAAGGCACCAATTCTGCCTCAACGAGGCCCAAGCTATGAAATAACGCAAGGGAAAAAGAAGGGGTTCAAGGGCTCGCTTTATTATTGCGATAATAATTATATGGACAGTCTCGGCTGGATTTTGCCGTCCCCGTCGCCACCGTCATGAACCGTATATTTATTTATTTATAATATACTGCAGACAACAAGTCCAAGCAGGGTGAGCAGGGAATATACATATGAGCGGGGAAATTGTATATATATATATATATATATATATATATATATATAAAGATCCCAAAGAGAAAATAATTCAGATAAATGCTTCCGAAGCGCGGAATCGAACCAGGAACCTCTCGCTCCGCAGCGCGTGGCGCTAACCACTACGACACAAAGAGCTGCTCCTTCAGGGCGCCAACTGCGAGCCTTATATACACACCCTTACCGCTGGCAGGACTCAGAGACGGCAATCGCTTATAAGCGTTTCTTCATTACCAGCGAGATGGCGCGAGAAGCGCAGCGGGCGCTTTGAAAAGTCGTCGGCCAGCTCGCTCGCTTCATCTAATATTTGCGCAGGGAGAACCTTGCCCTTCCACTGTCTGCTCGCGCGGTTGTCTCGTGGTGAGAAGAAGAGGGATGTTTCGAGCTTTGACCGTGATGTCGCGCTGATGTTACGGGAGCGTACGAAAGTCACTCGAGCTCAAGGGACGCCGCTAAACGAACAAACAGAAGATGAGCGCGAACTATCAAGTGTCACAGCTCGACACTTGAAGCACGCTAGTTTCCTTCGCTTCTGCGGCCGCCCTTGCAACAGGAGCGCTGTTCAAACTGAGAGTATCCATTGTGACAGCTTATTCGCTCTCGTTCGGTGTATATCTGTGCGTTCGTTTCGTGCGTGCTTCACTTGATAGTTCGCGCTCATCTTCTGTTTGTTCATTTAGCGTCCTCCCCTTTGTATGTGTAGCTTTGTGACACACAACGTATAAAGCCCTGCGTACCAGCACGCGCTGCCCACGGGAGGCTGCTCACTTAACAAGTGCATGTTTGCTACAATTAATATTGCTCCTGAAGCTGCGAGCCTCACTTCGTATAGCATTACAGTTTCTTGCTATCCCATTCATTGCTTCACCCTAGCGCCGAAACTGTGACTTGTTTTGTTAGAAACAAGTTAATAAAACACCAAACATTGAAGCCTAGGAAAGCATAAGGAGAAGTTATTCCAACTCGTAATTATGATATTGTAATTTGGGGGTAAGTAGAAAGGAATTAAAGTGGACGAAAAGACAAACCTGCCTTCGGTGGGAACCGAACCCACGACCTGGCACGTACAACGTGTTCCCACCAAAGTGGTCTCATTGCCCGGGGGTTCAGAGAAGAAAAGGGAGGAGGGGAGAGGTGGGACTACAATAAACCTTAGCCCCCCCCCCCACCCTCACCCCCTGTGGAGAACTTCGCGCACGCCTATCGAAAAGTCGTAATTTACGATTTCTAGATTGCTTGCAATTGCATAATGCTTATTGCGATTGCAATCAACAATTGCATAAGCACTAATTAGTCTCCTCAGGGTTGCTGCACCGCATGCGCACGCCACATACGAGGTCGGGTTTTCGAAAGGTTTGCGCAAGGGTCTTTAATAGGTGATGTCGAAGTCTTTCCCTTTTTTTTATGGCTCTATACGCAACCGCATTAAGGGACACGTAAGAATTCTATAGAGTAGCAAAGGCAGCCTTATCCTAAGCTTCCTCTGAAGTAACGTCATGTCTTGTTTCTGCCACTAGCGAAACTCTATAGGACAG